>MQTX01000318.1:0-28411 GCA_009735665.1 Angiostrongylus cantonensis
GGCGACTCCTAACCACTTCCCATATACTTCCCTGTTACTTCATTGCAAGCTTTTGGCCGAATTGACTCGTAGAATAGAAAATGAATAAGCGAGAACGCACCCATATAAGCGTGTATGAATACGCCTCGTAAATACAGAAAATATGTGACAAATCTGCGCAGCAGAAACAGAGAATCCATCCCTTGAGTCCACCTGCGTCTCACCCAAGGAAGCAATCAAATATGCGAATTTCCATGCTAGCGGCAAAATCCATTGATTCTCTACCGATTTGACATCAGCGGTTCCGATGATGTCCAATCAACGCAGATAGTAGTTGATACGTTAGAGAAGGTTGTTTAGAATTCTTCAAACTTCCGCTTAATGGAGGGATGTGGACCATTAAATACCACAAGAGCTGTACTGCGTACGAGTACGAAGTTCACGGAATTCACGGTTGCGGATGTGTTCCCACGCCCTGCTGATGATATCTTCATAATTTTTAGTGCCAGTCAGACCTCCACTTTCGATCATCATGATTGATCGAATGTCACGATCTCTATTCAATCGGTAGTGCTTCAATCTATGGATCGAGTAGATCGGAAGCAGAACCATGATGATCGGATTCACCTGAAACGAAATCGACTTGAGGAAAAAGAGGTTACTTCGTCTAATTTTTCTCTCTAGGTAGAATTCCTCAACTAAACACACTTGACGAACAGATGTGTACAGTTTTTCGTTATTGAGGAAAAGCACAGAACCCAACACTTTAATCAAAAAGCCGCAGGCTCCATAGAAAAAAAAGCAAAGAAAAACAAACAAAAGAAACAAAGAAAAGCCAGAAATTGAAATTGTGAAAAATTTTGTTTTATTCCATAAAAGTACTGACGTAGGTATGACACCTACAGGAAATATTTGGATTGTCTGTTACGAAGGTGCCAATTAAAATTGCAGATGTCGAATCATATTATACCGAAAACCACTCAACGAATAGGACAAGAAGAGACACGGTGGAGAAGGAAGCACCGATCAGATGATTTGTTTGTCCATTTCAATAATCACCTAGAGCCGTCGTTCTGCCGATTGCCAGTGTCTCAGCTAGTTCATTCAGTTACTGTGGCTTCTCCAAAAGGTTCGTGTTGAAGATGAGATAAACCAGTTGAGATGCATGAACACGTCCGTAAGAAGCTCTTATATAAATGACGCATTAGTACTTTTTGATAATGAAATCCAAATCTCATAGTGTCTCATCGTTGATTGAAATGCAAAGTTCCTTCACACTTCATCCTTGTCCGACCCACACGCTCATCTTGAAGGTGCTCGTAGAAGATGAAGGCTTCTTATCTTTGCCACTATATCAGGTGACTTTCCGCTTTATCTGAAATTAATTGTTTGATTTAAGCAAGGTTAGTTTTTCATTGAACGTGAACCGCGAGCGGTAGTGCCAATCTGAAAAAGAGACGGTGAGCCCTATTCAATTGGCATATATTTGGTTTGGTCAAAATGCTAGATTTTTAATAAGACCAAAGGCTTTTCACCGAATAGGAATATGGCTATGTATTGCATTTTTCTCAGAAAAAGGTGAACGTGGAATTGTGAAAAAGTCAGCTATTGAATTCCAAGGACGCGCTTTAACAACGTGTTGTGAAATCATTTAACTCAGCGTTATTTCTAAATTGATGTCAGTCACCAGACAATCTTCCCAAACATAATCTCTCCCTACTGGTCACTCCAAAACAGGGACAACCACTACATAAACAGGAGACTTTAAGCATAATCTCTCCTTACTGCTCACTCCAAAACAGGAACAACCACTACATAAACAGGAGATTTTAAGAGGCTTTGAATTATACAGACTTCATGGAGACAGAGTTGGTGATTCAAACGTTCCGCTTCATTTCGGTCATTTTTAGAACGCGAAACAACATAATGTGCACCAGTTACGTTCTGCTAATATTGTTGACGACAGTGGTAAGCGTATCAGATGATGCTATTTCTGCCAATAAGTGCTCTCCTATGCTCAATTTTACAGCTCTTGCTGTACGGAAGAGATTCTACTTGCGTGGGTGGGTACAATGAGTACTTTCAAGTTCTCGTGAAACGTCTCCACAACAAAATTCGCGAACAAAGCCGACTGCCACTGCTGGTATGAGATTTATCATTAACTTCACTTTTCCAACCAAAAACATTACTATCGGCCATTTCTTCTCGATTCTGCCTATGCTTTAAAGCAAAACTGATTACGATTGTCCATCACGAGAGTCTAATAGGTAGCCAACCGATCAAAGGGTTCAAATAGCTAACATGAGTGAAGAACTTTTCAGTTCCATACTATGGCCTTAAATTTAACCTCAAATTTACTTGACGGATGTAAATTGTGCCACACCTCATCAGCAGTTCGCTCAACAACAGGAATCCCAATATCACACTTATAGCTAGCTTCTTTGGAATGTCGCCAACAGTAGTAATAGCCATTGTAGAAGTGAATATCACTGATCAATTAAGCTAATGTATGGAAAGCCTATCCGAACACAAGTGATCGGTACTGAATTGAATTCCAGCGTTTGGAATATTAATACGGCTTGGGCTATATCTTAAATAATGCAGCAAACCTGGCACAGAATGGAATCTCTAAATGTTCTTAGACAAACAATATAATAGGTTACAAGTAAAGAGGCTTAGCACTAATTTGTTCAGAGCTACAGCTGCAAGCTGGAAAAACTGGCCATTGCAGCGGTTATGGGATGCCAACCGACGCCTCCAGAGACATCCGAGGCACTCCATGCCAACTTCCGAAGGTACCTACTTGCATCTCATATAACCGTTGAAAGAAATCGAAGACTAAACGAGTGGCACGCTTCACTTTATGCAATTTCAGCTACATGCGTGACCAAGGATCTACTAATATTTCTCACACAAGCATTATGGCTGGAATGATTTTAGACTGGGAACACAATAACAAATCGCGTTATAAGGTGAGTTTAGTTGAAAGAAACTTCGAGACAAGGGAAAAAATTTGTACTTTGATAGATGGAGCGATCGGATATCGGCAGTGTTGGCTGCGGAGCGGCTAAATGTCCAGAATCGAGCGGACCGGTTAACATCAGCGTGGCGTGCTTTTATGGCAACGTGTAAGTCGTCTTTTCTCTGAAAAAAAAGAACATTAAGCGAAATATAATTCAGTGGTTCACTAGAAACGAAATGTTCGGATAGCTTGAAAAGAAAAAGAAAATAAGGCCTTCAACAGACCTAAACAACCAAGTTGTCTTCAGGATGTGCGAGCCCGAAGAATTCGCTGGAAATTATAAAACTTACGCTTTTCAAACATTGTTTATAATCATGTAAGAACCAGAAACCGAGTGACACTTTGGTATTGAAATTCACGTAGCCAGCAACCAAATTCCATTTTTCCGCAACACTCCTATTGATGAGATATTGCCAATACCACTTCTTTTTTCTCTTTATAGACCTTACCATGTTTTCAACTGCTTCCTAGGGCAGACGGCATCCCAACAATTTCACTCGTCAGATTAAGTGGTACTGCCGAGATGATTATGCAATAAATAATGATTACACGCGTTATCAAATCCGAGCAGTGTTTTCGTAAGCTAGACCTGGCTGATGGCAATGACTTCATCCTACCGCACCACCGGTGGCTGATGGCATAAGGGAGCTCCATCGTTATCGTGTTTGTCGCTACCAGAAATCGACGGTGTTACTAATTCGCGAATTACCATTCAAACTCTTATACGAGAGATGACATAAGACCTCCAGATCGATTAGCGTTTCCAGTCGCCGGCCGTAATAGCTCTTCAAGAAGCTTCTGTGGCTAATCTGGTCGGACTGTTCGCGGATACGAGGCAAAGTGCTATCTATGATGAAAGCATCTAGGGAGCGCTGTATAGCATTTTAGAGCTAATCGCTTCATTCTGGTAAGAGATGTGAATAGCGACGATTGTGCCAGTTGGTAGCCCCACAGATATGTAGCCGCTTATTTTGTTCGAAACGAATAAAGGGCATCTCTTCGTTCGTATTTGAAATTAAACAAGACATGTAAAATACTGCGGCACTTTGGCATTCGCCCTGAATGCAAACTCATGTTAAAAGTGCGTGTCTTGCTCGCGCTCCTTGCTTTATGTTAATATTATCAGTTCCGACATCTCTGAGATGGATTCGCCTACAGCAACAACGATTCCAACACCTAATGAGGAGGAGGAGGAAGAAGAATCATCAACGAAAATACCCAGCATAAATGAGCCGTTAACTACGAGATCACCAAAAGATCAGGCAAAGTTAGTTACTGTTTAGATTTAGTTTTCAATGTCTACAATCGAGTCCTATCAACGGTAGCGATGAATTCCCACTGAAATTTTTTGCAGACCTTAAATCGGAAAGATAGGAATCGTTGGACATTGAAATACGTTTAATCGCTAAATATCCTGCATTCCCTTTAAATTGTGAAGTGATTGAAACAACGGAAGAACACTTTGTTTTTAGGAGTAAAGATGAGGATATGACAGAGAAAAGTGTGGCAGCTCCGAGGAGCAATGGTCATTTCTCTTTCTTTATTATAACCTTTCTTATGTTGGAACTTCAACATGGAGTTTTTCGTTTTTGATATGATTTCTGTGGAATAAATGATTGAAAGAAGTTAGTGGATCAACCTAAGTGTTGTTAAGAAGAGTTCTGCAAACATTTTCTTATTGCTTTTATTATTAAATGGCCTGCCAATCTGTGTTTCACCACCGTTGTCTATTTTGCTGGATATATCAGAATATTATAGTCGTGCAATCTCCACTGCTCCATTTCCTCATTTTTGAGCACCACTTTCCGATTGTGAGGATATGGTCAACGTCGGTATGGACACAAGGATGAGGCTCCCGGCGTTCATCAATCCGTGAGGGAGGCGCTATGAACTCGATTTCATCAAACATCGTTTCGAGGTGATAGAATGTACATCTGCCCTTTGCGATGACTCAGGATGGCTTACCAATATATCGCACCAGTGCATACATGCTTATTGTAGTTCATCATGACGAAGTCTAATCGTTGTTATCTGTAGAACATAGAAGGCAACTAACACAAATTGTCAATACTTCCGATCTAAACCTATCGCCATTTTTTTCTCCAGTAATGGTAAAGATTGAGAGTTAACGTTATTTGTTATTTAATGCAAGGCTAGTGTATTAAGCGAATTAACACTAATGAATGTTGACTTTGTGAATGAAACCACAGATATGTGCGGTGGGAGTTGAACCAAAACCAATTGACCAAGTGGGAGAAGTTGTGTTACAGAATGGAATTATGTTCGCAGAGGGTGAGCGAAATATTTCAAGAGACTCCCAAGACCTACGTTCTATTTCGCAGGGGATGAACGAAGTAGTTCAAGAGATTCGCAAGACCGAATTTCTGTTAACGTCGGCATTGATTGATAATTTGCTGTTCCTCTTCAATAAGCAGAAACGAGATTAGTATTATAGAATTTATTAAAATACAATAACTGACGTTTCGGCGGCTTCGCCTTCCTCAGAGCCGTTTATTTGTTTTAAGCATTTCAGTTAGCTGGTGGGTAGCAACCGTACATAGTAATACATGGGCGATGACTGTCCTCGAGTAACTCGAGCTTGATAGTAAACGTCGCCTCCTATGAGCAGTTACTCACTTGGAGCGGAGATTTGTGCTTGAAAATAGATTAACTTGTGGAATAGCCGATGTCCAATTCCCTAGCAACGCTTAACAGAAAAAAATTGACCACCTCGCAGTAAGTTGTTTCTCTCACCTGGCCGATGTTGCTGTTGTCTCCTAGAGTATTAAGTAAGACAAGATTTTTGTTTTCTTCGTGAAAGATGAGAGAGCCGCATTATAAGGAAAACGAGTAATAAAACATGCATATTTTGGGATTTGTTCATTTTCATCTGGCTTTTACCCTTGTTAGAAACAGCGGCTCTGAATACCACAGCTCGTTCAGCACGTCCACGAAAGTGCTACCAAAAACAGAGGGTTTGCTGCTCACTAAAAACAGTCATACTGAAGTGTTGTCGCACAAGAACGAAGACCTACGTGGCATCCACAAATATCCCCAATCTAACCGTTGCATCTTGTTTACAATTTCTTTATTCGATACGGCTTTCAACAGGATTGGAAGAATAATGTGCGACCATGGAGAACCACCCGAGAAGCCATAATTTTACCAAAAATTCATTACGCTCGCCGTATTGATTAACATGTTCTGGATAATCGTGTCACTAGAGTCCGAAGTGTTATTATGACCCTTTTCCACCAACTTGAGCGAACTCTCCGATGAGAGGAAAACGGTTCTGACTGCTTCAAGCGGAGAGCAACGAATCCACAGTGAGAAATCAAATATACTTCGTTGACTATGAACTATTTCGTCAGCAGAATTTGGGCAATGTGTAACTACATTATCGTCGATGTAAAGAGCGAAATGAATAAGGGTAACACCATCTCGTCAAAACGATTTCCTCCCACGCTTGTAAACGACAATTCTATTCATTTGACTCGTCTTCACGTCAAGCAAAATATGCTGTCTGTAACCTTTTGTTTATCGTTGTGGATGATGTACAACTGTTGTCAAGGCAAAAAAGGAAGCCGCCTCCAGTTCAGATTTATCAGATCTGTGAAGGTAAGCGTTTTGGCGCCAAATTTGCTTTTTTTACCGACCATACTCTTCGTAGTTCAATAGCGAAAAAAGCAATTACATAATCACCACTTCTCAGTAATCTTAGAATGGATCACACCCTTCGAAAACATGACGAGGCCAGTCAGTAAAGTCCCGCCAAGGAGTTAATATTGGATTTTTCTTCATCATTCTTTTAAGCGGAAGCCGTTTAATCACCTTCTTTAGGAATTACACTGTTACACCCGTGTACACAACGACCACATTCATTTTCTAGCTTTGGATTTTCCCACTCTTTATTCATTGGGCCAAGAAGGAGTTTATTGGCTTGTTTAAAGTAGAAGCAGCCACAAAACGCTCGACTAGAGAGAGGATTTCAACTCAGTAAATAAAGATTCTTTGTAAGCTCTATAAAAATTTAACAGCCAAGATATCACCATTTTACTACGATATTTATATCGATATCAAAAGAGTGGTTAAGCGAGGCCATACCTTCTCGCCAAAAACGATTTCTCAATCGTCTCAAACTGGATCACACGACTCGGAAATATTACGAGGTCAGTTAGTAATAGGCTGTTATGAGATCATTATTGGAATTTTTTGAATTACTCTTTCTAAAAAGAAATGTTTTACTTTTCTTCTTTACCAGTTAACTATGTTGTTGCGCTCGGCCACACCAGGACAACATTCATTCTGTAGCTTTGGATTGCACCACTTTCTGTTCAGACAAATGCGAATTAAAATCAGCTGCCTTTCGAGTTATTAAAGAAGAAACAAAAACTTTAAAGCTAATAGAATAAAGAATTAAGGTTTCATAGTTTTTAGTGTGCTCATCTAATACTTCGAAAAGCTCAGTGAGGTGGAAAGTTGGACTCACCTAGAGTAGGAGAGAATGAGAAAGTGGCAAATGTACGGACACAGTCGGGATCTAGTGGAACTCCTTACATTCCTTGATCCTTTTTTCTAAAAAAATCCAGATCTATGACGCTATTGTATTTAATCAAATCGTAGTAGTTTTTTCTTTACAGGCTCGCAACCAACTAGCTTCGAAGGGGCAGCGACGGTGCTTGAACTCATCATCGCTATCTATTTCACGAGATATAAAAGATATGGGTGGATAGATATGAGAAGATAATTTTCCACTTACCATTACATGTTTTGCAAACGCTGATAGTTTTTTCTCACACTCGTTTTCATATCTCGAAATTCAAATGAAGCTGTGACACTTGATGGCAACACTTTGAACGTTATCGCGCAGCGAACTAGAGAAGTCATTGCTGTTAGGTGTATGCTAACGAAATGTGAGTTCATGAGATGCAAGCCGAACCCTATTCTTTATCCTGATTTAATGCCAGTAGCCGAGGTATGATGTTCGTTATTTTTTGATTTGGAGTTACCGGCCTTTTTGTTAACTACCGGCCATTTTGGGGACTATCCTACTAACATAGAAGTGGGTGATTCTGCTTGCACAACTTTCTTCGGTGTTGTGAGTTTGAACTCCAAGGTTTAGTGTCTGTTTCAAGCCACAGATGAAAATGAGCATGAAGATGCGGTAATCACTATCAAGAACGAGGGGTATCACAAAAAGAGTTGTTCGTTATTGAAAGAATGGTTTCTAGGAGTGATTGGTCAAAATTCGCTTATTGTCCTACTAATTTTTTTCTTCACGGCTATCTTCATTCATCATACAGAGTAAAGTATGCTCAATAGGCGAGTCTACACTTATTGATCGAGTTGTGCAGGAAATCAATCTCTGTTTTATTGCGATCTCGTCATTTTGCATCCATGTGACTTTCGTCGTAGACCTTGTTTGTAGCTGAAATCCTTCTATGTTCACCATTCATTTACGTCCTCACGCGTCCGTTCATCAATTCCCAAAACTCTAAAAGAACGCCACTCCCGCAACGATGCAGTGATATTAGCAAAATATCTACTCCAGTCCAGAATCAATCCAGCGACTACACTTCCCGGCGATCACATGTTACCCACTGTACCACTAAGGACCTCGACATTCCTACTAGCCAGTTTTTTTAAACTAACGGTGTAATCAGCACTAACTGGTGAGTGGGATTATTTGGAGGGCACGAAACGGCATTCAAACCAGTTAAGATAAGGTTATAGTCGAAATAACAATGTGTGGCTTTTTATCCGCTGCCTATTATTTATTTCTCGGCGAAGTATTCTGTGAAATACAGCCATAATGATGCTGGGATATTTGCAAAAAGTTTCACCCAGTGCAGATTGGGAACCGAGACTACTCCATCCAGGTGTTCATATGTTACCCACTGCTCCACCGAGGTCCTCGTTCTGTATTATCCCCACACGGCCTATCATTTCGATGCTAATCTTTGATCGTGTTTTTTGCACTTTATCAATAACCCCAATTGCTTCACATCCAACATAGCCGTTTGTAGACTCTTACAACATTAACTGTAAACACTGTCAGCTGGTTCGTAAAGAAAAGACGGTTATTGTACAACTATAACTCTTCTTCTAACTTCATCACTGGATGTTGTCTTGACAGCTTAGATTCTGCGATTTTTCTTGACTGTGTCACCACCTTTATCACCTGTAGTCCCGTTGATCGTCGAGTGACTCGAGCGGGCACCAGTAAAACCTCCATTTTTCCCTGTCGCGTGCAAAAGAAGCCCAGTAGGTTCTGCTCCATTTAGAAACTCGTCGAGCATCACATCTTTCTTCTAGGCTTTTCGTGAAGAACCCAGGCCATTGGGTCGGTGGTCTTCTTTGGGTACGCTTGACATCCCGAAGCATCCAGTCATTAACAGCTCCTGTCCATTGGTTATCATTCATTCGCATTACGTGTCTGGCACACCTTATCTTCGACAATTTGGCGTATAGAACGACACTTTGATTTTTGATCGCTGACGCAAATCTAAGCTTCGGACCTTTTCGTTTACTTGTGTAAAACGGCATGCTCCTGTCATTGTCCTTTCGACTGTGCGTTCGATAACGCTGAGTGATCTTTTATCCTGCTTGAGTAGGACGGACCGTTGAGTCGAAAAGGTGGGCACGGAGTCGGGTGTTTTTTGTTATCTTTACTACATTCTCGATGCTCTTGAAAGCTTTCCAAGTCGCTCGTTTCCTTCTGCTCAGCTCACTATCAACAGCTACCCTGATGAAAAGGCGCTTGTAGCACAACCATAATTCCTCCTCTAGCTTCATCATTGGGATTTGTGCCTTCACAGCCTGGATTCTGAAATTTTTTCTTTACTGTAACTCCCCTCACTAAGCACCGTTGAAAGTGATGGAGTGCACATCTGACATATTCAATGATTCGCCGCGGCCTGCCTATGTAACCAACCAGTGATGCTCTCCTCTCAGACAACTCTGGCATGAATTTGCCTACCCCGGAGATATGCAAGATTTCGTGGGCCATAGGCGCGGGAACCGACCTCAGGTGTATTGCAGCGCGCTTCCGTCCACTTTGCTACAAGAGCCCTTAGTCTTGAGGAATAAGGACTAAAACTCCATATCTTTTACCAGATTTTACATTCTTTTATGACTCAAGTGAGCATATGATTTATTTATGAAGCGGATGTTAGCTTTGAGCAGACTAATTTCTCAAGGGAGCACTAGTAGGGATTACTTAACCAAAAGATAAACGACTGTTTGTGGTGTAGTTAAGTGGTCGTTCAAAAGACCCACGCTTATGAGGAGGTGAAACTTCGAAGGGAGAAATTCCAAGTCATGAGCCTTCTTTTCATTGACACAGTCGCGCTTTTCCTCCTCGTGGCTTTCCTAGAAAATGTGACGATTTAGACGGTACAAGGAAAAGCTTTAGGAAAGTGCAATCACATAAACACTCTTGTCTTCATATGTGAGCAATTGGACTACATTCTGAGCCACGGGTGGACATGGCCCTTTCTCTACTTTTTCCGTTGCCTCCCTTACGCTCGAACTTCTGAATAGAGCTTTTCGGTTTTGATATTATTTCTTTACTCATTTCGTGTGTGTAATAAACATCGTGTGCTGTGTGTGTGTGCTTGGCCTCAGTTAGTGGACTAACGTTTAATTTATTAAAAACAGTGGTCATTTCCGAGGATCGACTTTCTATTAACCTCGACATTGGAATATGAATAGGTTGTTTTCTTGTTCAACACTCGCGTGGTTGTAATACAGCATACATTTATTTCCATAGAAAAACATACAACACAATGCACCAGTAACTGACGTTTCGACAGTATCACCTTCTTCAGAGCCGCTTTTTTACATGACTTCCAATGAGGAGGGTTAGAGCAGCTGACTATAGTCGCATATGGTTGGTGAGTAATCATTTCATTATCAATAATCAGAATTCTAAGGCAAAGATGGTTAAAAGCAAACAGAGGTTATTACAAGACCTTTTCTTGGTTACGTTCCGGCGTCCTCACAACTTTGCAGGCACGATGGTTTGATGTGAGTGCTCAAAGCGGTTAACACTTTCATGACTGCGATCATTGTATGATGTCGATGTTATTTGCTTTCCACGCGGTTTTGTTTGATAGTTTATGTGTATTTCTGCGTCTAATTCGTGTTTTTTATATCCACCGATTCCATCCCACCGCCCGATATGGATTTCAGCAAGTACAGCTGAGAATCCCCATTCAAGGACCAGTCCCAGTACAAAATCTGTACACGGCACGCCGATTGACTACAAAGGAATGTGTGCTATTACGTGGTTAAAAAGTCATGTATTTACGTGAAAATATTGAAAAAAAAACATTTGGTTTAATTTGTGATTTTAAATAGATGTTAAAGTTCAAAAGTTTCACCTCTTTTACGTTGCGGCAATTTTCACAAGTGGCCCTATCGACGGTGTGTCGTCTTAGCATGGGTTCGGAACGTGCCACGGTATGCATATTGAATCCAATGCACATGGTCGTAAAACAGTTAAATGTTCAATCGCTAGCGCTAAATTGCTGATCACGCCAAAGTTTTATAACGATCTGCTTTTCAACGAATGAGCCAAAATGTTCGTTGACAATAATAAGACTAAATGATCAGTACGATTCTGACGTGTACGATTAAAAAGATGTGGATCAATACCGGCTTTTACAATCTTCGTCGTTTACGCGCCAACATCAAACTATGACGAAGGAGAAGTCGAAACGTTCTACATGGCCTTATAAACTGATCTTCATTAGCTAGTGCGAGGTTGACATATGTCTTCGTTGTCGTTGTTGTTGTTTGTCGATGGCTGAAGTTTCGGCGATTTCGCCTTCCTCAGAGCCGTGGTGTTACGAGTGAGTCCCAAGGTCGAGTATGCAGTAAACGTAGACATCACACATCTATTTGTAAGCAGCAACAACCTTCTAAAATACAGCTTAATCAATCAGAAGCATGCCAAGGAGAAAAGCGAAAGGAGAAGGTCAACGGTGCGAAAAGCAAGAAAACTACGCCATCAAGAATTAATACAGTAGAATTCCAACAAAACTATCAAAATGACACAGCCATACTCTACGCAATAAAAGAGGATACAGCGAGCGTCCAAGTTTTGGCAGGACAAGCCCAGATTTTCAACCCATTCACTCAAACAAGCGAATCAGTGCATTTCTTGCTTAATACAGGATCCGATCGTTCTTTTGTCACCAACGAATTGACTGAACGCCTTCATTTACAAAATATCGATTCTGTGGAATTATCCATTAATACATTCGCAGCTCTTAGCGAAGTGAGAAAGAACTGTGGAATTACCGCAGTAAAAATTTGGGATATCTATGGAACACAACATGAAATTACCGTAACAAGGAGCGAGACCATCACCAAGCCGCTAAAGCGTAGACCTCTCAGCAAAAAGGATAAGAAGTTTCTCCATCATAATAATATTAAACTGTCAATCGATCGTCACTGTAATAGAGTACATCCACAAATTCTGATCGGATGCTCAGACGTATCTTCTCTACTTAATAGTAACCTAGGACAGAACAAGACATTACCATCGGGATTAATGTTAATTCCCTCTAAACTAGGTTATCTGGTAGTAGGAGCCAACCACAAACCGTGCATCAAATCACAAGGAAAGTACACTGCTTGTCACGGAGACTACAGTATCCAGCCCTCAGCCATATAAACAGCAATCATGGGGAGATTTTTGCTCACTGGAATCATCAGGAATTAAAGAATTTACGGAATCGAAAGTAGAAGAACAAGAGCATCAAAATGCTAAAATTTGGTAATAGTTTGCAAAAACGATAGAGAGACGTGACGATAGTTATTATGTGAGACTTTCGTGGAAAAACAGTTCTACTACACTCTCTGAGAACAAATGGATGGCATTTCGGCGATTGCAGACGACAATCGCCATGCTGACAAAAAATCCTCCCCTGCTAGAAAAATATAACGAAACGATAATACAACAACTAAATGAGAACATTATCGAGGAAGTCGATGAATCGGTACGCCAACAAGGTGTAATTATTCACTACCTGCCGCATCACGCTGTGCTAACTCCACATAAGGAAACGACAAAATTACGAATTGTGTACGATGCATTTGCATATCCAGTACAAGCACCCTCATTAAATGATGTTCTCCACAGAGAACCAGTCTTCCTTCCTCGCATATGCGATAGTCTACTTCGTTTTCGCATAGGAAATATTGCAATGATTGCTGATTTAAAAAAAGCGTTTTTGCAAATACGACTCCACGAACAAGACAGAGATGCTACGAGGCTTCTATATGGATTCATGACACCTCACAACCTTGCGAGCCAAAAAACATAGTTACCTGCAGATTCACGCGGGTTACTTTTAGCCTCTGTTGTTCACCGTTTCTACTAACAGTAACAATTAAGTATCACTTGGAGACTCAAGTGTCCAGTGAAGCATTGGCTCGTGAACATACGAACAATACATATGTCGATAACGTTATTATCGCAAGTTCATCATTAGAAGAGGCCATGAGCAAGTTTAGGCAATCAAGGAAAATTTTGAAAGATTTGGGCATGAATTTACGAGAATTTATATCGAACAATAAACAACTCATCCGCCAGATTCGCTTAAAGGACTTGGCATTAAGCAATTTACAAAACATCCTAGGAATAGCATGGGATTCGAAATACGATAAACTACTCCTCTCATGCAAATACCCACACGAAACAAAGCTGACGAAGCGTTCAGTAGCCGAACAAGTAGCAGCAATTTACGATTCCTTAGGATGGCTCACAGCACTAACAGTGCGAGGAAAACAATTTCTTCAAAAGCCTTGGAACCTCGGTTTCACGTGGGACCCACCGCTCTCAAAACTACATGCCGACGAATGAGAAAAAGTAGTCAGAAGACAAAATGGATTTGAAATTTGTACCTCACGGTGTGTTGCTGAACTCGAACATGAAGCCAAACTAATCCTCTTTGCGGACGCCAGCAGACAGTGTATGACAGCTTGCGCCTACTTGGTATCAAATATCGATTTATTTCTCCTTATGGGGAAATCTAAATTACACTCAATCAACTACGTTATCACTATTCCAAAGCTTGAGTGCTTGAGTTAAATGCTGTAACTATGGCAGTTCATCTAGCATACTCAATACATACAGCCTTAAAAAACCATATATCTATTCAAGAGATACTAATCATGTCTGACTCTGAAATTGCACAAAGTTGGTTACGATTATCAAATTTAGAGAAATCAGTGAGAATACTAGTAAAAAATCGCATCATGGAAATACGTCGAATAGATAAGGCCTTGCAAAATCTCATTCGATTTGCCCATGTGGCCGCAGATCAAAACCCGGCCGATTGCGCAACGAGGGGATTAAGTAAGTCCCACTTAAAGAGCCATTATTGGTGGACAGGACCCGATCTCATTAGAGAGTCAGATTTGTCGAAGAATATCAATCTCTTTGGGTTACCACAAGATGCGGAAAAAAGCTTAAATTCTACTGCAATGACAACCTTTCACCAACCGGATTTGGGATTGTTGAACTGATCAGGACACAATCGACTAATAACGACGTAAAACGCAGTGGCGTATGTCTTAAGATTCCTCAATAAAGTGACAGCGAAATTGAAACGTAAATTACGAGAAAGAATCCGCAGCACTATTCCAGGAGTTAGCCTCCTTGCAATCATGTATTACGGCAGTCGAGTACGAAGCGGCACTAAGAGTGATCATACGAAACCACCAACCAATTCCCAAAACTCTAAAAGAACGCCACTCCCGCAACGATGCAGTGATATTAGCAAAATATCTACTCCAGTCCAGAATCAATCCAGCGACTACACTTCCCGGCGATCACATGTTACCCACTGTACCACTAAGGACCTCGACATTCCTACTAGCCAGTTTTTTTAAACTAACGGTGTAATCAGCACTAACTGGTGAGTGGGATTATTTGGAGGGCACGAAACGGCATTCAAACCAGTTAAGATAAGGTTATAGTCGAAATAACAATGTGTGGCTTTTTATCCGCTGCCTATTATTTATTTCTCGGCGAAGTATTCTGTGAAATACAGCCATAATGATGCTGGGATATTTGCAAAAAGTTTCACCCAGTGCAGATTGGGAACCGAGACTACTCCATCCAGGTGTTCATATGTTACCCACTGCTCCACCGAGGTCCTCGTTCTGTATTATCCCCACACGGCCTATCATTTCGATGCTAATCTTTGATCGTGTTTTTTGCACTTTATCAATAACCCCAATTGCTTCACATCCAACATAGCCGTTTGTAGACTCTTACAACATTAACTGTAAACACTGTCAGCTGGTTCGTAAAGAAAAGACGGTTATTGTACAACTATAACTCTTCTTCTAACTTCATCACTGGATGTTGTCTTGACAGCTTAGATTCTGCGATTTTTCTTGACTGTGTCACCACCTTTATCACCTGTAGTCCCGTTGATCGTCGAGTGACTCGAGCGGGCACCAGTAAAACCTCCATTTTTCCCTGTCGCGTGCAAAAGAAGCCCAGTAGGTTCTGCTCCATTTAGAAACTCGTCGAGCATCACATCTTTCTTCTAGGCTTTTCGTGAAGAACCCAGGCCATTGGGTCGGTGGTCTTCTTTGGGTACGCTTGACATCCCGAAGCATCCAGTCATTAACAGCTCCTGTCCATTGGTTATCATTCATTCGCATTACGTGTCTGGCACACCTTATCTTCGACAATTTGGCGTATAGAACGACACTTTGATTTTTGATCGCTGACGCAAATCTAAGCTTCGGACCTTTTCGTTTACTTGTGTAAAACGGCATGCTCCTGTCATTGTCCTTTCGACTGTGCGTTCGATAACGCTGAGTGATCTTTTATCCTGCTTGAGTAGGACGGACCGTTGAGTCGAAAAGGTGGGCACGGAGTCGGGTGTTTTTTGTTATCTTTACTACATTCTCGATGCTCTTGAAAGCTTTCCAAGTCGCTCGTTTCCTTCTGCTCAGCTCACTATCAACAGCTACCCTGATGAAAAGGCGCTTGTAGCACAACCATAATTCCTCCTCTAGCTTCATCATTGGGATTTGTGCCTTCACAGCCTGGATTCTGAAATTTTTTCTTTACTGTAACTCCCCTCACTAAGCACCGTTGAAAGTGATGGAGTGCACATCTGACATATTCAATGATTCGCCGCGGCCTGCCTATGTAACCAACCAGTGATGCTCTCCTCTCAGACAACTCTGGCATGAATTTGCCTACCCCGGAGATATGCAAGATTTCGTGGGCCATAGGCGCGGGAACCGACCTCAGGTGTATTGCAGCGCGCTTCCGTCCACTTTGCTACAAGAGCCCTTAGTCTTGAGGAATAAGGACTAAAACTCCATATCTTTTACCAGATTTTACATTCTTTTATGACTCAAGTGAGCATATGATTTATTTATGAAGCGGATGTTAGCTTTGAGCAGACTAATTTCTCAAGGGAGCACTAGTAGGGATTACTTAACCAAAAGATAAACGACTGTTTGTGGTGTAGTTAAGTGGTCGTTCAAAAGACCCACGCTTATGAGGAGGTGAAACTTCGAAGGGAGAAATTCCAAGTCATGAGCCTTCTTTTCATTGACACAGTCGCGCTTTTCCTCCTCGTGGCTTTCCTAGAAAATGTGACGATTTAGACGGTACAAGGAAAAGCTTTAGGAAAGTGCAATCACATAAACACTCTTGTCTTCATATGTGAGCAATTGGACTACATTCTGAGCCACGGGTGGACATGGCCCTTTCTCTACTTTTTCCGTTGCCTCCCTTACGCTCGAACTTCTGAATAGAGCTTTTCGGTTTTGATATTATTTCTTTACTCATTTCGTGTGTGTAATAAACATCGTGTGCTGTGTGTGTGTGCTTGGCCTCAGTTAGTGGACTAACGTTTAATTTATTAAAAACAGTGGTCATTTCCGAGGATCGACTTTCTATTAACCTCGACATTGGAATATGAATAGGTTGTTTTCTTGTTCAACACTCGCGTGGTTGTAATACAGCATACATTTATTTCCATAGAAAAACATACAACACAATGCACCAGTAACTGACGTTTCGACAGTATCACCTTCTTCAGAGCCGCTTTTTTACATGACTTCCAATGAGGAGGGTTAGAGCAGCTGACTATAGTCGCATATGGTTGGTGAGTAATCATTTCATTATCAATAATCAGAATTCTAAGGCAAAGATGGTTAAAAGCAAACAGAGGTTATTACAAGACCTTTTCTTGGTTACGTTCCGGCGTCCTCACAACTTTGCAGGCACGATGGTTTGATGTGAGTGCTCAAAGCGGTTAACACTTTCATGACTGCGATCATTGTATGATGTCGATGTTATTTGCTTTCCACGCGGTTTTGTTTGATAGTTTATGTGTATTTCTGCGTCTAATTCGTGTTTTTTATATCCACCGATTCCATCCCACCGCCCGATATGGATTTCAGCAAGTACAGCTGAGAATCCCCATTCAAGGACCAGTCCCAGTACAAAATCTGTACACGGCACGCCGATTGACTACAAAGGAATGTGTGCTATTACGTGGTTAAAAAGTCATGTATTTACGTGAAAATATTGAAAAAAAACATTTGGTTTAATTCTGTGATTTAAATAGATGTTAAAGTTCAAAAGTTTTACCTCTTTTACGTTGCGGCAATTTTCACAAGTGGCCCTATCGACGGTGTGTCGTCTTAGCATGGGTTCGGAACGTGCCACGGTATGCATATTGAATCCAATGCACATGGTCGTAAAACAGTTAAATGTTCAATCGCTAGCGCTAAATTGCTGATCACGCCAAAGTTTTATAACGATCTGCTTTTCAACGAATGAGCCAAAATGTTCGTTGACAATAATAAGACTAAATGATCAGTACGATTCTGACGTGTACGATTAAAAAGATGTGGATCAATACCGGCTTTTACAATCTTCGTCGTTTACGCGCCAACATCAAACTATGACGAAGGAGAAGTCGAAACGTTCTACATGGCCTTATAAACTGATCTTCATTAGCTAGTGCGAGGTTGACATATGTCTTCGTTGTCGTTGTTGTTGTTTGTCGATGGCTGAAGTTTCGGCGATTTCGCCTTCCTCAGAGCCGTGGTGTTACGAGTGAGTCCCAAGGTCGAGTATGCAGTAAACGTAGACATCACACATCTATTTGTAAGCAGCAACAACCTTCTAAAATACAGCTTAATCAATCAGAAGCATGCCAAGGAGAAAAGCGAAAGGAGAAGGTCAACGGTGCGAAAAGCAAGAAAACTACGCCATCAAGAATTAATACAGTAGAATTCCAACAAAACTATCAAAATGACACAGCCATACTCTACGCAATAAAAGAGGATACAGCGAGCGTCCAAGTTTTGGCAGGACAAGCCCAGATTTTCAACCCATTCACTCAAACAAGCGAATCAGTGCATTTCTTGCTTAATACAGGATCCGATCGTTCTTTTGTCACCAACGAATTGACTGAACGCCTTCATTTACAAAATATCGATTCTGTGGAATTATCCATTAATACATTCGCAGCTCTTAGCGAAGTGAGAAAGAACTGTGGAATTACCGCAGTAAAAATTTGGGATATCTATGGAACACAACATGAAATTACCGTAACAAGGAGCGAGACCATCACCAAGCCGCTAAAGCGTAGACCTCTCAGCAAAAAGGATAAGAAGTTTCTCCATCATAATAATATTAAACTGTCAATCGATCGTCACTGTAATAGAGTACATCCACAAATCCTGATCGGATGCTCAGACGTATCTTCTCTACTTAATAGTAACCTAGGACAGAACAAGACATTACCATCGGGATTAATGTTAATTCCCTCTAAACTAGGTTATCTGGTAGTAGGAGCCAACCACAAACCGTGCATCAAATCACAAGGAAAGTACACTGCTTGTCACGGAGACTACAGTATCCAGCCCTCAGCCATATAAACAGCAATCATGGGGAGATTTTTGCTCACTGGAATCATCAGGAATTAAAGAATTTACGGAATCGAAAGTAGAAGAACAAGAGCATCAAAATGCTAAAATTTGGTAATAGTTTGCAAAAACGATAGAGAGACGTGACGATGGTTATTATGTGAGACTTTCGTGGAAAAACAGTTCTACTACACTCTCTGAGAACAAATGGATGGCATTTCGGCGATTGCAGACGACAATCGCCATGCTGACAAAAAATCCTCCCCTGCTAGAAAAATATAACGAAACGATAATACAACAACTAAATGAGAACATTATCGAGGAAGTCGATGAATCGGTACGCCAACAAGGTGTAATTATTCACTACCTGCCGCATCACGCTGTGCTAACTCCACATAAGGAAACGACAAAATTACGAATTGTGTACGATGCATTTGCATATCCAGTACAAGCACCCTCATTAAATGATGTTCTCCACAGAGAACCAGTCTTCCTTCCTCGCATATGCGATAGTCTACTTCGTTTTCGCATAGGAAATATTGCAATGATTGCTGATTTAGAAAAAGCGTTTTTGCAAATACGACTCCACGAGCAAGACAGAGATGCTACGAGGCTTCTATATGGATTCATGACATCTCACAACCTTGCGAGCCAAAAAACCTAGTTACCTACGGATTCACGAGGGTTACTTTTGGCCTCTGTTGTTCCCCGTTCCTACTAGCAGTAACAATTAAGTATCACTTGGAGAATCAAATGTCCAGTGCAGCATTGGCTCGCGAACATACGAACAATACATATGTCGATAACGTTATTATCGTAATTTCATCATTAGAAGAGGCCATGAGCAAGTTTAGGCAATCAAGGAAAACTTTCAAAGATTTGGGCATGAATTTACAAGAATTTATATCGAACAATAAACAATTATTGTCTAACATATACCATCGACTGCCAATGTATTCATCTACGCGCATCTCACTCTATTCCTAGACATCACCTGCACCTACTACTTATTCTGTCGCAGCAATATTTAAGTGATCGCAACGATCCGTGTCTAACAAACAGAAGAGAGGAGAAGAATTCAACAAGCATGAAGCTCGCATCCTCCATTCGTCAATTACGTAAGACGCGTAGAACTCTGTTAGGGAATGGTGCATGCTTACAGTCATTCTTTAGTCCTCATCTCTTTCTTCTTTTGTCTCTCTTTCTCTTTCTTCACTTCACATACAGTTACCATTTCGCATAAACCTCCTCATTCCGCTCCTACTAGAAATGACTGCATGATTACCTCATCAATGTTTTCACACTATTGGGTAGAATTCGGATGTTAAGTTCCTTAAAATCCGTACAACAACCACATGCGGAGGTGGGGAGTATGGCAACTATTCTCAGAATAGTTTCCGTTTTTTTCTATGCCTATTTCTATCCTTCTATCACTGCATGTTCTGTAGTAGGAACCATAATCACTGTTTCTCAAGCTGCCTTGAAAATGTCGTAGTACATAAATATTTTGATCCCATTCTAAGTAATTTCGATCGCTATAAACAGTCTTGTTACGAAAACCTATTTTTACGACCTGTACTTTTTGTTTGATATTATTGTCCAAAAGGCATTATGCGTACAATAACAAAAAGGGCAAGAGTATGTTTGCGAGAGGAAACCTCCGCCAGCTGATCATTGGGTTCGAGAGGATTTCGAAACAGTAGCCGACGAATGTTTTCGGTAAAGTTGCTGGACCTGTGCCAAATACTGCCTTTTCCAAAAGCATATAAATAACCTCGTGAATTGCTATTCGGACTCGTCCTTGTCGGGGTTCGTCCGCCTTTAGACCCGTACCGTATTGATCTCGTGCTCTCCCAGAGTGGACATGGAGCTTATTTGTTGGAGGCGACTCCTAACCGCCTCCCATATACTTCCCTGTCACTTGATTGCAGGCTTTTGGCCGAATTGACTCGTAGAATACAATCCGCATAAAGCGAGAACGCACCCACACACGCATGCATGAATACGCCTAGCAAATACAGAAAGTATGTGCCAAATCGGCGCAGCAGAAACAGGGAGTCCATCCCCTGGATCCACCTGCGTCTCAGGGAAGCAAAGGTCGCTTTTGGTCCGCGATTAACCCCCTATCCGCCACCTGGGGACGCGCCACGTAGCCTCGCGACTAACCGGCTCGAGATCCCTCATATGAGGGAGATCCGTGGACACCATTAGGTAGAATTCGGATATTAAGTTTCTTAAAATTCGTACAATAACCACATGCGGAGGTGGGGAGTACGGCAACTATTCCCAGAATAGTTTCTATTTCTTTCTATACCTATTTCTATCCTCTTATTACTGTATGTTCTGTAGTAGGAACCATAATCACTCTTTCTCAAGTTGCCTTGCAAATGTCGTAGTACCTAAATATTTTGATCCCATTCTAAGGAATTCCGATCGCAATAACCAGTCTTGTTATGCAAACCTATTTTTACGACCTGTACTTTTTGTTTGATATTATTGTCCAAAAGGCATTATGCGTACAATAACAAAAAGGGCAAGAGTATGTTTGCGAGAGGAAACCTCCGCCAGCTGATCTTTGGGTTCGAGAGGATTTCGAAACAGTAGCCGACGAATGTTTTCGGTAAAGTTGCTGGACCTGTGCCAAATACTGCCTTCTCTAAAAGCACATAAATAGCCTCGTGAATTGCTATTCGGACTCGTCCTTGTCAGGGTTCGTCCGCCTTTAGACCCGTACCGTATTGATCTCGTGTGTCACCAATGTAGATCATCGTAGTTGTTAATTCACACTGCACGCAGTCATTATTGCATATTAAGTCTATCACATCATTATTAAATGACAGTTACGAATTGTACATTAGTTTGGTATCGTCGTCACTACACCAAGGTTCACATCAGCCCAGTATATCCTCATCATTATCCTGATCCTCGACCACGTGTCAATGTTCATTGTTTATCAATTGGTCTGCTGTGTGTTGTCAGTAGCGGCGGTTATCCTCAAATGCGTTCTGTCTGAAACGCCATCGGTGGAATATACTATTCCTCCCATACGGTATGCCATGCGTACAAGACCGCTAGCCGGTCATCCAATGCTGTGCATTTGTTAAGCCGCTATAGGCTTATCATTTCTCAGTCGTTATCTTTCTGGCCCATGATATTTTAGGCAATGGTGCCACCCATCGATGCTCAAACTTTACGTTGCAGACATATCGTTATCCAAGACCAGCCGACTGACCGTGTTCCTCAGATGTCACATCTCGTTCGTAGTCACTTCCACCATCGAAGCTTAGATAACTTGCTATCCTCATCGACCAATGTGGAAGTGCACCCAACCGCTGTAGACATGATCCCAAGCACAGCCTAATGCACAGCTCCTCTGTATCCCGCTATTCTGTTTTACTAGCCCTCGGCATCTGGGCGACTGTACGCGCCATTGCGGGTGCCTTCATCCGCATCCCCTTACTCGTCATTGTTATCAAGTTGCTGTTATCATAGTGCTAATGTTGTAACAGTATTATTTACAACACTCTTACGCCTTTGTTAGCCTTACTTCAATAGTAGATACAGCACCTCATAACCTTAAACTTTCCAAATTTGTGTGCCAGTAGTTCTCCGTCGATACTAGTGTTGTATTGATGTTACATTTATGCATATAAACGGCTTAATTGCCCAAGTTTGAGGTATTGTCTTGTGACAACTACCACCTCATAAACTTCAACTTGCCTTATTTGTGTGCCAGCTGTTCTCCGTCGATATTACTGTTATATTGATGTTGCATTCATGTGTAAGGAACGGCTTAATTATCCAAGTTTGAGGTATTGCCCTGTGACAACCACGAACAGTCCCGCGTGGCGTCTTCTCACGAAGTCGACCATCCTGCTTAAATTTAGTGGCTACTCGGTTGTGTTGGAAACGGTTTAATTACCCAAGTTTCAGGTATTTTTCTATGACAGCTACGAATAGTCCCGCGTGGCGTCTTTTCACGAATTCGAGCATTCTGCTTAAAGCTAGTGGCTATTCGGTGCCGACAACTGACTCAAAGGCCAATTTTCCACATGTAACTGCATAAAAATTACCCCTCGGAAAGGTCAGTATGTGGTTCAATCTACAGCGAAGACGACATTTTAGCAAGTATTTCACCGTCATTATGGTTGTATTTTACACTATACACCATGGGAAAAATAGGCAGTAAATAAAAAGTGATCACATTGTGATTTATAGTGCAGATCCCAGGTTCGACTTTCTATTAACCTCGGCATTGGAATGTGAATGCGTAGTTTTCTTGTTCAGCAATCGCGAGGTTGTCATACAGCATATATTTACTTTCATAGAAAAACACACAGTACAATACAGCACAACAGTAGCTGACGTTTCGGCAGTATCGCCTTCTTCAGAGCCTGGAAGGGTATGCTGATATAGAATTTATTAGGCCAAACACATCAGTAACACTTACAAAAAGACGAAAAACTTCATGGCAATTACATGATCAACAGCTTCTCGAAACACTCACCGCTTTTTTACATGACTTCCAATGAGGAAGGTTAGAACAGCTGATTATAGTCGCACATGGTTGATGACTGTGCCACCCCACATAAGAAATTGATATATAGATACGGGCCAGGTCGCGTGTAACCTCTGGGCATTCCTCCCTGCTATTCATTGCCGGATTTTTGGCACTAATCTAAAAAGCCTCAAGGAGTTTGCGCGTTGGTGTCTTAGTTTTCTGTGCGAGGAAATTGGCTCTAACTTCAAAATCGTTTCCGCTATGCTTTTGTATCCTATGCGTGCCTAGTGAGGTACTTTGTCTTACTTTTCGTTTGCGATCTAGGTGTTCTTTTATACGGATACACAAGGGTCTGCCCGTTTCGCCAATATAATCATCTCCGCAACTAATTGACGACGAAGATTATTCGGAGGTATTTCAATTATCGCTACCGAATCCTCTAGACCTGCTCTTTTTAGGCATCGTTTTATAGCTATGCTTAATTCATCGCTAAAAAAAGGCAACATAAACGGGACCTTTTTTTGGCCAAGTGTTTCGTTTCGGCGTGTAGCTCTCCTTCTGAACTTATTTCCTGCGGTAACCACCTTGTAGCTATTGAAGATGGCTATTTGCCGAGCTAAGTCGCGTGATTCTTCCTTTAGTTCCCTGGTTGTGCACACAGAGGTAGCTGTTCGAAACATATTTCTCACAAGCGCCCTCTTTGAGTGTGATGGATAGGAAGAAAGGAAATGAACCAGGATGTTTTTGTTACTTCGTTTTCGGTACCACTTCGTCATGTAACCGCTATTTGGCAAGTTAATTTGAACGTTAAGAAATGGAAGCCAGGTCTCTTTCGGAAGTAAATGTATGCTGTATAACAACCTCGCGATTGCTGAACAAGAAAACTACGCATTTATAGCGCAGTTTCGGCTCAACTGAAATTCAATGCAAGATTTTGCCTTTCAGGTCAATTTCGTTGACTGGTGATTGTTGGTACTTCTAATAGGTCGAAGCACGGCTGAGAGAAAGGCAAAGCGGCGAAGGATCTGCGCGATGTGGTGGTAAACACTTTAGACCTCACAAAGGGTACCGGCGTGCTCATTCCACACCGCAGACAGTTATGGTCCATAGATTTGCAGAGATTTCAGCATCATTTCTACTATTATTACTCTTCCTACTATACGAATCCCTATGATTAAGAATCAAAATATTTTTATAAGTCATCACCTATCACGAGCATGGTACTTGCTCGATCCCGCACCGAGCTCACCCACCCTTTCATCCCATCGCAGTTGTGAACAGGATTGGTTCGGAAAAAAACCACTCCCTGGAGTCCAAGTGAAAATCCTCTATTCCGGCTATCTCAGGATCCACTGAAAATTGATTCCACCAGCATTACACGGCATTTAAGATAAAATGAAAATTCTCCTATAAATAAAAAATGAAAAATTTTGACTTATTATTTACTGAATATTCTTTTTAGTGGCAGAATGTATTGCGAAATATAAGGTTAATAATGATGAGAAATTTACAAAACTGCGGACCGCAGGTGTCTGCGGTAGGGAACGAACGCGCTATTGTCCTTTCCGGGAGTGACGCGTTCACCACCACACCTACTTCTATCTTCTTCTCCACTCAGGAGGAGATGGACAAATGCTTTGAATTATTGAATGAGCAGTCTGACGGCAAAAGGACCCGCATGGTGTAGTGGCAAACGCGCTACTTCCCGGAAAGGAAAATAGCGCGTTCGTTCCCCACCGCAGACACCTGACCTGGTTTCCATTTTTTAACGTTCAAGTCAACGTGTCAAATAGCGGTTACATGAGAAAGTGGTACCGAAAGCCAAGTAACAAAAACATCCTGGTTCATTTCCTCTCTTCCCATCCATCACACTCAAAGAGGGCGCTTGTGAGAAATATGTTTTGAACAGCTACTTCTGTGCGCACAACCAGGAAACTAAAGGAAGTATTACGCGACTCGGCTCGGCAAATAGCCATCTACAATGGCTACGAAGTGGTTACCGCAGGAGATAAGTTCAGATGGAGAGCGACACGCCGAAACAAAACACTTGGCCAAAAGAAGGTCCCGTTTACGTTGCCCTTTATTAACGATAAAGTAAGCAAAGCTATGATGCCTAAAAAGGGCAGATCTAGAGGAATCGGTAGCGATAATTGAAATACAACCGAATACTCTTCAACCACTCTAAAGCTCATTTTATCACATACATCGATTCGAGCATAAGCCCGGAACTAGGTGACTAGGAAGTATATGGAAGCTGCTTCAGAAAAGTCTCAAACAAAGTAACCTCAGGTTCGAAGGGCTATCTCAAGCCATCGTCAATTAGTTCGTAACCGCTTGTACGACCATCTATGTGAAACAGCAAACTGCGTAATATGCCCTTCCGGCAGGGACGGTGATTGCATGAGTTCAGGTTCGATATACCTAATCTCTTGCAAGGATTGCGCAGATGAATACATTGGCGAAGCGGGCAGACCCTTGTGTATCCGTATAAAAAAACACCTAGATGACAAACGAAAAGTAAGACAAAGTACCACACTAGGCACGCATAGGATACAAAAGCATAGCGGAAACGATTTTGAAGTTAGAGTCAATATCCTCGCACAGGAGAATAAGACACCAACTCGCAAACTCCTAAAGGCTTTTGGATACATGCCAAAAATCCGGCAATGAATAGCAGGGAGGAATACCCAGAGGTTATACGCGACCTGGCCCCGTATTTTTGGATCAATTTCTGATGTGGGGTGGCGCAGTCATCAACCATATGCGACTATAATTAGCTGTTGTAACCTTCCTCATTGAAAGTCATGTAAAAAAAAAGCGGTGAGTTTTTCGAGAAACTGTTGATCATGTAATTGCCATGAGGTTTTTCGTCTTTTTGTAAGTGTTACTGATGTGTTTGGTCTAACAAATTCTATATCAGCATACCCTTCCAGGCTCTGAAGAAGGCGATGCTGCCGAAACGTCAGCTACTGTTGTGTTGTACTGTATTGTGTGTTTTTCTATGGAAGTAAATATATGCTGTATGACAACCTCGCGATTGCTGAACAAGAAAACTACGTATTCATATTCCAATGCCGAGGTTAATAGAAAGTCGAACCTGGGATCTGCACTATAAATCACAATGTGATCACTTTTTATTTACTGCCTATTTTTTCCATGGTGTATAGTGTAAAATACAACCATAATGACGGTGAAATACTTGCTAAAATGTCGCTTTCAGTGTAGATTGAACCATATACTGGCTTTCCGAGGGAAATTTTTATGCAGTTACATGTGGAAAATTGGCCTTTGAGTCAGTTGTCGGCACCGAATAGCCACTAGCTTTAAGCAGAATGCTCGAATTCGTGAAAAGACGCCACGCGGGACTATTCGTAGCTGTCATAGAAAAATACCTGAAACTTGGGTAATTAAACCGTTTCTAACACAACCGAGTAGCCACTAAATTTAAGCAGGATGCTCGACTTCGTGAGAAGACGCCACGCGGGACTGTTCGTGGTTGTCACAAGGCAATACCTCAAACTTGGGTAATTAAGCCGTCCCTTACACATGAATGCAATATCAATACAACAGTAATATTGACGGAGAACAGCTGGCACACAAATGAGGCAAGTTGAAGTTTATGAGGTGCTATACCTACTATTGAAGTGAGGCTAACAAAGGCGTAAAAGTATTTTAACGATTCCAACAACGTCACAATTAGCAACTCTTCTGGTAGAGATCGTGGAATGGCGATTAACCCCCTATCCCCCACCTGGGGACGCGCCACGTAGCCTCGCGACTAACCGGCTCGAAATCCCTCATGTGAGGGAGATCCGTGGACACCATTAGGTAGAATTCGGATATTAAGTTTCTTAAAATTCGTACAATAACCACATGTGGAGGTGGGGAGTACGGCAACTATTCCCAGAATAGTTTCTATTTCTTTCTATACCTATTTCTATCCTCTTATTACTGTATGTTCTGTAGTAGGAACCATAATCACTCTTTCTCAAGTTGCCTTGCAAATGTCGTAGTACCTAAATATTTTGATCCCATTCTAAGGAATTCCGATCGCATTAACCAGTCTTGTTATGCAAACCTATTTTTGCGATCTGTACTTTTTGTTTGATATTATTGTAAAAAAGGCATTATGCGTACAATAACAAAAAGGACAAGAGTATGTTTGCGAGAGCAAACTTCCGCCAGCTGATGGAAACCTCCGCCAGCTGATCATTGGGTTCGAGAGGATTTCGAAACAGTAGCCGACGAATGTTTTCGGTAAAGTTGCTGGACCTGTGCCAAATACTGCCTTCTCTAAAAGCACATAAATAGCCTCGTGAATTGCTATTCGGACTCGTCCTTGTCAGGGTTCGTCCGCCTTTAGACCCGTACCGTATTGATCTCGTGTGTCACCAATGTAGATCATCGTAGTTGTTAATTCACACTGCACGCAGTCATTATTGCATATTAAGTCTATCACATCATTATTAAATGACAGTTACGAATTGTACATTAGTTTGGTATCGTCGTCACTACGCCAAGGTTCACATCAGCCCAGTGTATCCTCATCATTATCCTGTTCCTCGACCACGTGTCAATGTTCATTGTTTATCAGTTAGTCTGCTGTGCGTTGTCAGTAGCGGCGGTTATCCTCAAATGCGTTCTGTCTGAAACGCCATCGGTGGAATGTACCATTCCTCCCATACGGTATGCCATGCGTACAGGGCCGCTAGCCGGTCATCCAATGCTGTGCATTTGTTAAGCCGCTATAGGCTTATCATTTCTCAGTCGTTATCTTTCTGGCCCATGATATTTTAGGCAATGGTGCCACCCATCGATGCTCAAACTTCACGTTGCAGACATATCGCTATCCAAGACCAGCAGCCGGACCGTGTTCCCCAGATGTCTCATCTCGTTCGTAGTCACTTTCGCCATCGAAGCTTAGGTAACTCGCCATCCTCATCGATCAATATTAAAGTACACTTGACCGCTGTACATAAGAT
>MQTX01000318.1:37315-47330 GCA_009735665.1 Angiostrongylus cantonensis
GAAAGTGAGATAGAGCGGTCTTTTGTACTCTCGCGATACTTCAATGAGCCTTGTTATCGTGTGAATGTGGTCCATCGTACTAAATCCGTTTCGAAATTCTGCTTGCTCCCACGGCTGTGCTTCGTCGAGTGTTCTGTCAATCCTGTTTAGGATGACTCATAGGCGACACTGAACTAAGGAACAAATAGATTCCAGGTGTACGGGAGCATAAGTTGGAATCGATTAGGTAGATCAAGATCGTAAAGCTCACAAACGACAGTCCAAAGCATATTTACACCTCGTGTTTAATCTGACTCGCCAGCCATCAATTCCGAAAACTCTGAAAGAAAAATCACTCCCACAACGATGCTGAGATATTCGTCAAAGCTCAGCTCCACTTCAGATTCGAGTTAGCGATTACGCTCCACCTTGAAGCTGCTTACACTGGACTCTAGGCGACACTGAACTAAGGAACAAATAGATTCCAGGTGTACGGGCGCATAAGTTGGAATCGATTAGGTAGATCAAGATCTTAACGCTCACAAACGACAGTCCAAAGCATATTTACACCTCGTGTTTAATCTGACTCGCTAGCCATCAATTCCGAAAACTGAAAGAAAAATCACTCCCACAACGATGCTGAGATATTCGTCAAAGCTCAGCTCCACTTCAGATTCGAGTTAGCGATTACGCTCCACCTGGGGTCGCGTGTTATCCACTGCGCCACTGAGGAGATCGATCTGCACTACTATTAGTAAGTTAAACGGGATTATTTAGAGAGCGGAATTCGGCATTCAAACCAGTTAAGCTGTAGTCGAAATCACAATATATTATTTTGTATCTGCTGCCTATTGTTTTTTTCACCGCAGAGTTTTCTGTGGAATACAGCCATAATGATCTTGGGATATACAGACATAATGATCTTGGAAGAATACCATGGAAGAATATAAACTGATTTCTGGTGAATAGTAGTAATCAATCGATGGCTCTGGTCACCGTCACCGATCATGACATCTAGTGAATTATGAACATTACTAAGCCTACATACCTTCGAATTCCATTTGATCTTTTCTGGGACGTCTTCTTCGATTTCATCTGCGGCAACTTCTGGCTGCTGAACAGTTAGATCGCCAGCGATTTTCTATTTCATTTAAGAGAGCCCTCAGTTTCGGGTTGTGAAATGTCCCAAGAAAGTAGATGTTTTGTCGTTCATTTTTGGTGGTAGAAGGGCTATATTCAAGGTGACGAAAGTGTAATTTGTGAAAAAAAACGGCGAATAAATGTTCACTAAAAAATAAGTTTCGTTAATTTTTGGTGGTAGAAGGGATATATTCAAGGTGAGGAAAGTGTAATTTTTAAAAAAATCAGCGAATAAATGTTCGCTAAAAAATAAGTGTTCGCTTCCGATCAAAAGATATCACAGTGTAATCCCGCTGATCGTCGAGTGGTTCGAGAGGGCGCCAGTAGATCTACCATTTTTTCGTATCGAGTTCAAGAGTGGCCCAATGGGTTCTGACCGCCCTAGCGACTCGTCTGGAATAATATTTTTTTCCTAGGCTCTTCGTGAAAACACTGATTATCAAGTCGGTAGTCTTCCTGCAGTACGTTTTTCATCCCGAACAATCCAATCACTAACGACTCCTGTGCATCGGTTGCCGTTTATAAGCATTATGTGTCCGGCCCACCTTATCTTCGAAGGTTTGGTGTACATAGCACCATCTTTGATTTTTGATCGCTCGCGCAGATCGGAGCTTTGGATCCCTTCCCTAGCTTGTGTAAAACGGCACGCTCCTAGCATCGTCTCTTCCACAGCGAGTTCAAAAACGCAGAGTGTTTTTTCAATCTGTTTACGCAGCGACCAGGTTTCTGCACATACGTCAGGGAAAGAAGTGCCGTTAAGTCGAAAAGATGGGCACGGAGTCGGGTGTTCTTCGCTCTCCTCATTGCATGCTCGATGCTCTTGAAAACTTCCCAAACCGCTCATTTCCTGCTCGGTTCTCGAGCTTAGTCGTTCAACATGTTGATTTCCCTACCTAGATAGAGACATCTTGAGCATTCAAAGATATTCGTTCCATTAAGCAAGAATGAGGGATATAAAACTAATTTGGTTTTCATAAACATCGTCTTTATGAGATTTAGTCGAAGACCAATCGTTCCACACGCTTTATCAAAATCCACAAGCATACGTTTCGCTTGGCTTATGTCTGGTGTTATAAGAACGACATCATCAGCAAAGCGAAGGTGATGTAACTGCCAACTGTCGATTTTCACTCCCATATTATCCCACTCCAATGTTCGCATGACTTTCTGGAGGGTGGCTGTAAATCATTTTGGCGAGATTGTGTCGCCTTGCCTAACTCCGCTTTTGACGTCAACGTTAATATCGTTGTAGAATGGTGAAATCTTGGTTGTGAAATTTTTGTACAGCTCACGAAGAATCTTTATGTACTGAGTAGGGACTCCTTGACTATCAAAGGCTTCCATAACTGCTTCTATCTCAATTGAATCAAAGGCCTTCTGTAAGTCGATGAAAGTGAGATAGAGCGGTCTTTTGTACTCTCGCGATACTTCAATGAGCCTTCTTAACGTGTGAATGTGGTCCATCGTACTAAATCGGCGTCGATGTTAGCGACAGCGGCATCCTCTCAAGAGCCGACCAATGAATTGAATAAGTCCCAGTTTTTGGTGGTTCTTGTACTTCGCTTTTTGAATTTAGCAGCATTTTCCCCTTTCTGCAAAAAATATAATCTAGCGCAAAGGAGACGGCGTCTGATCCTGTTTATAATTTTAAAACAACAGCGACATCGGTTAGACAAATCCTTCTATTAACTATAATGTGGTCTATTTCATTGTAGTACTTGCCATTCGGAGACTTCCACGTCCAGCGTTGAGGAGCTTCTGGAATTGCGAGCTACCGTGGATTGTCTAGCTCATCATGATAAACTCGAAAAACCGCCCACCCTGTTTTATCCATTCTAATCTGTGGGTCTCAATGTGACGTTCTTCAGTCGTTATTCTCTATGTTAAAATCTCCAGCGATGGCCTTGAAGAATGTATGGTCTTCTATGTAGAACTTCTCGAAGTCCATATAAAACGATTCGACTTCTTCTTTCTCATAGTTTGATGTCAGCGCGTAAACGATGAAGATTGTTAAAGCCGCTATTGATCCGCATCTTTTTAATTGTAAACGTCCGATTCAGGCTCTTACTTGTTCGAAGGAGTAAATGTCCATGGACAAGCTCATGTTGACGAGAACGCCAACGCCGCCGACTCCTCTACTGTTGGAGACGACACCTAACCGCCTCCCATATACTTCCCTGTCACTTGATTGCAGGCTTTTGGCCGAATTGACTCGTAGGATAGAAACCGCCTAAAGCGAGAACGCACCCACAAAAGCGTGTATGAATACGCCTCGTAAATACAGAAAATATGTGACAAATCTGCGCAGCAGAAACAGAGAATCCATCCCTTGAGTCCACCTGCGTCTCACCCAAGGAAGCAATCAAATTTGCGAATTTCCATGCTAGCGGCAAAATCCATTGATTCTCCACCGATTTGACATCAGCGGTTCCGCTGATGTCCAATCAACGCAGATAGTAGTTGATATGTTAGAGAAGGTTGTTTAGAATTCTTCAAACTTCCGCTTAATGGAGGGATGTGGACCATTAAATACCACAAGAGCTGTACTGCGTACGAGTACGAAGTTCACGGAATTCACGGTTGCGGATGTGTTCCCACGCCCTGCTGATGATATCTTCATAATTTTTAGTGCCAGTCAGACCTCCACTTTCGATCATCATGATTGATCGAATGTCACGATCTCTATTCAATCGGTAGTGCTTCAATCTATGGATCGAGTAGATCGGAAGCAGAACCATGATGATCGGATTCACCTGAAACGAAATCGACTTGAGGAAAAAGAGGTTACTTCGTCAAATATGTGACAAATCTGCGCAGCAGAAACAGAGAATCCATCCCTTGAGTCCACCTGCGTCTCACCCAAGGAAGCAATCAAATATGCGAATTTCCATGCTAGCGGCAAAATCCATTGATTCTCTACCGATTTGACATCAGCGGTTCCGATGATGTCCAATCAACGCAGATAGTAGTTGATACGTTAGAGAAGGTTGTTTAGAATTCTTCAAACTTCCGCTTAATGGAGGGATGTGGACCATTAAATATCACAAGAGCTGTACTGCGTACGAGTACGAAGTTCACGGAATTCACGGTTGCGGATGTGTTCCCACGCCCTGCTGATGATATCTTCATAATTTTTAGTGCCAGTCAGACCTCCACTTTCGATCATCATGATTGATCGAATGTCACGATCTCTATTCAATCGGTAGTGCTTCAATCTATGGATCGAGTAGATCGGAAGCAGAACCATGATGATCGGATTCACCTGAAACGAAATCGACTTGAGGAAAAAGAGGTTACTTCGTCAGATGCATGAACACGTCCGTAAGAAGCTCTTATATAAATGACGCATTAGTACTTTTTAATAATGAAATCCAAATCTCATAGTGTCTCATCGTTGATTGAAATGCAAAGTTCCTTCACACTTCATCCTTGTCCGACCCACACGCTCATCTTGAAGGTGCTCGTAGAAGATGAAGGCTTCTTATCTTTGCCACTATATCAGGTGACTTTTCGCTTTATCTGAAATTAATTGTTTGATTTAAGCAAGGTTAGTTTCTCATTGAACGTGAACCGCGAGCGGTAGTGCCAATCTGAAAAAGAGACGGTGAGCCCTATTCAATTGGCATATATTTGGTTTGGTCAAAATGCTAGATTTTTAATAAGACCAAAGGCTTTTCACCGAATAGGAATATGGCTATGTATTGCATTTTTTCTCAGAAGAAGTTGATAGTGGAATTGTGAAAAAGTCAGCTATGGAATTCCAAGGACGCGCTATAAGAACGTGTTGTGAAGTCATTTAACTCAGCGCTATTTCTAAATTGATGTCAGTCAACAGACAATCTTCCCAAACCCATTCTCTTCCTACTGCTCACTCCAAAACAGGAACAACCACTACATAAACAGAAGACTTTAAGAGGCTTTGAATTATACAGACTTCATGGAGACAGAGTTGGTGATTCAAACGTTCCGCTTCATTTCGGTCATTTTTAGAACGCGAAACAACATAATGTGCACCAGTTACGTTCTACTAATATTGTTGACGACAGTGGTAAGCGTATCAGATGATGCTATTTCTGCCAATAAGTGCTCTCCTATGCTCAATTTTACAGCTCTTGCTGTACGGAAGAGATTCTACTTGCGTGATTCCAAGGACGCGCTATAACAACGTGTTGTGAAATCATTTAACTCAGCGCTATTTCTAAATTGATGTCAGTCAACAGACAATCTTCCCAAACCCATTCTCTTCCTACTGCTCACTCCAAAACAGGAACAACCACTACATAAACAGAAGACTTTAAGAGGCTTTGAATTATACGGACTTCATGGAGACAGAGTTGGTGTTTCGAACATTCTGCTTCATTTCGGTCATTTTTAGAACGCGAAACCACATAATGTGCACCAGTTACGTTCTACTAATATTGTTGACCACAGTGGTAAGCGTATCAGATGATGCTATTTCTGTCAGTAAGTACTGTCCTATGTTCAATTTTACAGCTCCTGCTGGACGCAAGAGATTCTGTTTGTGTGGGTGGGTACAGTGAGAACTTTCGAGATCGCATGAAACGTCTTCACAACAAAATTCGTGAAAGAGGCCGACTGCCACCGTTGGTATGAGATTTATCATTAACTTCACCTTTCCAATCAAAAATAATACTATCGGCCATTTCTTCTCGATTCTGCTTATGTTTTAAAGCAAAAATGATTACGATTGTCCACCACGAGAGTCTAATAGGTAACCAACCGATCACAGGGTTCAAATAGCTAACATGAGTGAAGAACTTTTCAGTTCCATACTATTGCCTTAAATTCAACCTCAACTTCACTTGACGGATGTAAATTCTGCCACACCTCATCAGCAGTTCGCTCAACAACATGAATCCCAAATTCACACTTGTAGCTAGCTTCCTTGGAATGTCGCCAGCAGTAGTAATAGCCATTGTGAAAGTGAATATCACTGATCAATTAAGCTAATGCATATGAAGGCTCTCTGAGCACAAATGATCGGTACCGAATTAACATGTCCAGCGCTTGAAATATTAATACGGTTTAGGCTATGAGCTGTATCACCTGTAGTCCGATTGATCGTCAAGTGACTGGAGCGGGCAGCAGTAAATCCTCCATTTTTCACTGTCGCGTGCAAGAGTAGCCCAGTGGGTTTTGCTCGCTTTAGGGACTCGTCGAGCATCAAATCTTTTTTCTAAGCTTTTCGTGAAGAATTCTGACTATCGGGCCAGTGGCCTTCTCTCAGTACTTTGACATCCCGAGGAATCCATTCACTAACAGCTCTTGTCCATCGGTTATCATTCATTACGTGTCCGGCTCACCTTTTCTTCGACTATTACGCGTGTTGAACGGCATCTTTGATTTTAGATCGTTGACGTAGGTCGGACCTTCGGATCCAATCCCTTACTTGTGTGAAACGGGATACTCCTAGCATCGTCCTTTCGACTGCGCGTTCGATAACGCTGAGTGATCTTTAATCCTGCTTACGTAACGACAAGATTTCCAACACATACGTTAGAGCAGGAAGAACTGTTGAGTTGAAAATTTGGGCACGGAGTCGAGTGTTCTTTGTTCTCTTCACTACCACCTCGATGCTCTTGTAGGCTTACAGAAAAAATTAAAACTCGAAGCTCGAACTCGAAATTATAGGCTCTTTCGTTGTCAACGGAATGAGACCCGTTTTTTTTGCTGTGTTTAGCTGTTTTGATACCCATGTATAGCTTGCTGGGCCCTGAAAGTGAGAGCCGGTTATACTTAGGCTATATCTTAAGCTATATCTTAAATAATGCAGCAAACCCCGCACAGAATGGAGTTCCTTAGCGTTTTTATAAAAACAATATAATAGGTTACAAATAAAAAGACTTAGCTCTACTTTATTTAGAGCTACAGCTGCAAGCTGGAAAAACTGGCCATTGCAGCGGTTATGGGATGCCAACCGATGCCTCCAAAGACAACCGAGGCGGTCCATATCATATTCCGAAAGTACTAATTTGCATCTCACACAACCGTTGAAAGAAATCGAAGAATAAACGAGTGGCATGCTTCACTTTATGCAATTTCAGCTACATGCGTGACCAAGGATCTACTAATATTTCTCACACAAGCATTGTGGCTGGAATGATTTTAGACTGGGTAAACAATAACAAATCGCGTTATGAGGTGAGTTTAGTTGAAAGAAACTTCGAGACAAGGGAAAAAATTTGTACTTTGATAGATGGAGCGATCGGATATCGGCAGTGTTGGCTGCGGAGCGGCTAAATGTCCAGAATCGAGTGGACCGGTTAACATCAGCGTGGCGTGCTTTTATGGCAACGTGTAAGTCGTCTTTTCTTTGAAAAAAAGAACATTAAGCGAAATATAATTCAGTGGTTCACTAGAAACGAAATGTTCGGAGAGCTTGAAAAGAAAAAGAAAATAAGGCCTTCAACAGACCTAAACAACCAAGTTATCTTCAGGATGTGCGAGCCCGAAGAATTCGCTAGAAATTATAAAACTTACGCTTTTCAAACATTGTTTATAATCATGTAAGAACCAGAAACCGAGTGACACTTTGGTATTGAAATTCACGTAGCCAGCAACCAAATTCCATTTTTCCGCAACACTCCTATTGATGAGATATTGCCAATACCACTTCTTTTTTCTCTTTATAGACCTTACCATGTTTTCAACTGCTTCCTAGGGCAGACGGCATCCCAACAATTTCACTCGTCAGATTAAGTGGTACTGCCGAGATGGTTATGGAATAAATACTGATTACACGTGTTATCCAACCCGAGCAGTGTTTTCGTAAGCTAGACCTGGCTGATGGCAGTGACGTCATCCTACTGCACCACCGGTGGCTGGTGGCATAAGGGAGCTCCATCGTTATCGTGTTTGTCGCTACCAGAAATCGACGGTGTTACTAATTCGCGAATTACCATTCAAACTCTTATACGAGAGATGACATAAGACCTCCAGATCTATTAGCGTTTCCAGTCGCCGGCCGTAATAGCTCTTCAAGAAACTTCTGTGGCTAATCTGGTCGGACTGTTCGCGGATACGAGGCAAAGTGCTATCTATGATGAAAGCATCTAGTGAGCGCTGTATCGCTACCAGAAATCGACGGTGTTACTAATTCGCGAATTACCATTCAAACTCTTATACGAGAGATGACATAAGACCTCCAGATCTATTAGCGTTTCCAGTCGCCGGCCGTAATAGCTCTTCAAGAAACTTCTGTGGCTAATCTGGTCGGACTGTTCGCGGATACGAGGCAAAGTGCTATCTATGATGAAAGCATCTAGTGAGCGCTGTATAGCATTTTAGAGCTAATCGCTTTATTCTGGTAAGAGCTGTGAATAGCGACGATTGTGCCAGTTGGTAGCCCCACAGATATGTAGCCGCTTATTTTGTTCGAAACGAATAAAGGGCATCTCTTCGTTCGTATTTGAAATTAAACAAGACATGTAAAATACTGCGGCACTTTGGCATTCGCCCAAAATCCAAACCCATTTAAAAGTGCGTGTCATGCTCGTGCTCCTTGCCTAATCTTGATATTATCAGTTCCGACATCTCTGAGATGGATTCGCCTACAGCAACAACGATTCCAACACCTAATGAGGAGGAGGAGGAAGAAGAATCATCAACGAAAATACCCAGCATAAATGAGCCGTTAACTACGAGATCACCAAAAGATCAGGCAAAGTTAGTTACTGTTTAGATTTAGTTTTCAATGTCTACAATCGAGTCCTATCAACGGTAGCGATGAATTCCCACTGAAATTTTTTGCAGACCTTAAATCGGAAAGATAGGAATCGTTGGACATTGAAATACGTTTAATCGCTAAATATCCTGCATTCCCTTTAAATTGTGAAGTGATTGAAACAACGGAAGAACACTTTGTTTTTAGGAGTAAAGATGAGGATATGACAGAGAAAAGTGTGGCAGCTCCGAGGAGCAATGGTCATTTCTCTTTCCTTATTATACCCTTCCTTATGCTGGAACTTCAACATGGAGTTTTTCGTTTTTGATTTGATTTCTGTGGAATAAATGATTGAAAGAAGTTAGTGGATCAACCTAAGTGTTGTTAAGAAGAGTGATCAATTCGTCACCAAATCATTGATATAGGGAGTGAAAATGATTGAAAACTAACCGAAGGCTGCCTGACGATTTGCTGGTGAACGTTCAGATGCCATCGTCTCATCACAGCCACGATGGAATGACTCCAGTGCTAGCATCACCTAACTCTTTCAGCACCGCGGTCACTATCTGCCGTCTGTGTTATTGGAGGGCTTTGTGTAATAGTCGAAATGTATTTGCGTGTTTATTTCAAGTTTTTTATATCCATAGAGTTAGTCACTCCCCTCCCCTCCCCTCCCACTTCCGCCCCGTCCTTAAACAGGTTTTGTAAGTATCGGCGAGAATACCTATCTACGGAGCAGCCACAGTATAAATTCTACGCACGGCATACCATGGATGGACTATAAAGGGTCATGGAGGTGTCATACAGCCAAAAATTAGTGTATGTACGCGAAAAGCTTAAAAAAAGCACTTTAGGTTAATCCAATAGAATTAATAGATGTTTCAGTTGAAAACGCTCAGCCCTTTACGGTTGCGGCCGCTTTCACGTAGACACCCACCGACGGCTTGTGATTTTAGTGCGAATCCGAAACGTGTAGCTGCATACACACTGACTGACTGCATGACCCATTCTTGATGACTGACTGACTGACTAACTCACAAGTTGTAATCACTGGGCAATCGCTACTATCAACAGCCAGCATCCTCCATAAAGGGCGCCGCCGAGTTTATATGGCTCATTCGAGAGTGGTACTCCACTCTGCTCGATCCTGCTCGATGTGCGGCGAAGACGCCACCTCGAGAACACTAACAAATGTGGACTATCGATTCGGAT
>MQTX01000318.1:47492-69802 GCA_009735665.1 Angiostrongylus cantonensis
CGCCGAAGACGCAACCTCGAGAACACGAACAAATGTGGACTATCGATTCGGATCAACCTCGTGTAAGCTTATCGAAGAAACAATACATATTGATTAATCATACCGAGGTTGAATGAAAGTGGGTTTCGAGATATTGAGCTGCGATTTATTATGAATGAACAAATACATAAAGGATTCGAAATGCGACATCGATTTAGAGTGCTAGATGCTTTACTGGTAGGTTCATTATCATTACGGGGTTATCTCAAGCACATTAGGTCTGACCATGTCTACGTACATATACTTCGATATGTGGTTGGTCTATATAAACGAGTAGTGCGAACCTCAACACAGACTCCATTCCTCTTTTTCCCGCGCATGTTGTTGTTTGCTTCGAGGGTGGCGTCGTTCATAGGGCATAATCCGTTATCATTTCATGGAATTCGGCATGCAAATGCAGTTATTTGACGCGGGCCATATACACGTCGCCACATCGTGTGATCATTTGGGTTCCAAGAGGGGACGCCTTCGTCCTCATGCAATCCACCTCTGCAAACTTTTTCTTATTGCTTTTATTATTAAATGGTCTGCTCATCTGTGTTTCACCATCGATGTCTATTTTGCTGGATATATCAGAATATTATAGTCGTGCAATCTCCACTGCTCCATTTCCTCATTTTTGAGCACCACTTTCCGATTGTGAGGATATGGTCAACGTCGATATGGACACAAGGATGAGGCTCCCGGCGTTCATCAATCCGTGAGGGAGGCGCTATGAACTCGATTTCATCAAATATCCTTTCGAGGTGATAGAACGCACATCTGCCCTTTGCGATGACTCAGGATGGCTTACCAATATATCGCACCAGTGCATACATGCTTATTGTAGTTCATCATGACGAAGTGTATTCGTTGTTATCTGTAGAACATAGAAGGCAACTAACACAAATTGTCAATACTTCCGATCTAAACCTATCGCCATTCCTTTTTCTCCAGTAATGGTAAAGTGAGAGTTAAAACGATATTTGTTATTTAATGCAAGGCTAGTGTATTAAGCGAATTAACACTAATAAATGTTGACTTTTTGAATGAAACCACAGATATGTGCGGTGGGAGTTGAATCAACATCAATTGACCAAGTGGGAGAAGTTGTGTTACAGAATGGAATTATGTTTCCTAGCGACGCTTAACAGAAATAAATTGACCACCTCGCAGTAAATTGTTTCTCTCACCTGGCCGATGTTGCTGTTGTCTCCTAGAGTTTTAAGTAAGACAAGATTTTTGTTTTCTTCGTGAAAGATGAGAGAGCCGCAATATAAGGAAAACGAGTAATAAAACATGCATATTTTGGGATTTGTTCATTTTCATCTGGCTTTTACCCTTGTTAGAAACAGCGGCTCTGAATACCACAGCTCGTTCTGTGGCATCCACAATTATCCCCAATATAGCCGTTACATCTTGTTTACAATTTCTTTATTCGACGTGGTTTCCAACAGGATTGGAAGAATAATGTGCGACCATGGAGAACCACCCGAGAAGCCATAATTTTACCAAAAATTCATTACGCTCGCCGTATTGATTAACATGTTCTGGGTAATCGTGTCACTAGAGTCCGAAGTGTTATTATGACCCTTTTCCACCAACTTGAGCGAACTCTCCGATGAGAGGAAAACGGTTCTGACTGCTTCAAGCGGAGAGCAACGAATCCGCAGTGAGAAATCAAATATACTTCGTTGACTATGAACTATTTCGTCAGCAGAATTTGGGCAATGTGTAACTACATTATCGTCGATGTAAAGAGCGAAATGAATAAGGGTAACACCATCTCGTCAAAACGATTTCCTCCCACGCTTGTAAACGACAATTCTATTCATTTGACTCGTCTTCACGTCCACCTACTCGCCAAAAACGATTTCTCAATCGTCTCAAACTGGATCACACGACTCGGAAATATTACGAGGTCAGTTAGTAATAGGCTGTTATGAGATCATTATTGGAATTTTTTGAATCACTCTTTCTAAGAAGAAATGGTTTACTTTTCTTATTTACCAGTTAGCTGTGTTGTTGCACTCGGCAACACCAGGACAACATTCAATCTGTAGCTTCGGATTGCACCACTTTCTGTTCAGACAAATGCGAATTAAAATCAGCTGCCTTTCGAGTTGTTGAAAAAGAAACGAAGACTTTAAAGCTAATAGAATAAAGAATTAGGGTTTCATAGTTTTCAGTGTGCTCATCTAATACTAGTGGGGGCATTCATCCTCTCGACAGGATAAGCCAGGCCAAGAGATCTGGCGTTTCCATTAGCAAGCCTAGCTAAGGGTAAGTAAAGTAAACCAATGCCAGGATCCAGAAGCGTTTATGCGATATAGTTAATCAAGACCTAGCCAGTGGTTAGATACAAAGTGGGTGACTACTGGATTAACAGGCAAACAATCCCGAATTTCTTTTGCCGGAAGTGAATCAGATTGAAGAATAGGGTTAGATTTAAAACTCAAGAACTCACTATTTCGTCATGGAAAAGTTAACGACGAATTGAATTAACTTCATAGTAATGAGCTACAACAAGCATGCAGCTTATTCTTGCGGAGTACCATGAAATAACCATCCAGTCTAAGAGAAGCGCTAAATAACCCCAATAATGCGTAGATTAAGGCGAAAATTTTAAAGATGACTGAATCAGCTCAGGGTTTTTCGGTGGCAAAACGTTCCTACTACATAAAAATTGGTAACGTTGGAAAAAAAGATAAACTCAGATAGTTGCTGAGGGTATGACAAATCCCATCTCCATCATTTGAGGGGTCTCGAGCTGGTTAGTCGCGAGTACCCAGGTGGCGGACAGGGGGTTAATCGCCCTGAGACGCAGGTGGATCCAGGGAATGGGCTCTGTTTCTGCTGCGCCGATTTAACACACACTTTCTGTATTTGCTAGGCGTATTCATGCATGCGTGTGTGGGTGCGTTCTCGCTTTATGCGGCGTCAATTCGGCCAAAAGCCTGCAGTGAAGTGACAGGGAAGTATATGGGAGATGGTTAGGAGTCGCCTCCAACAAATAAGCTCCATGTCCCCTCTGGGAGAGCCTGGCAAGCTACCCGTGAGTAAAACCAGCCACCACGTTCAGAGCCCAGCAAGCTATACGTGGGTATCAAAAAGCTAAGCACAGTTTAAAAAAAGGGCCTCATTCCCTTGACACCGATACGCGCCAACATCAAACTATGACGAAGAAGAAGTCGAAGCGTTCTACATGGACTTGGAGAGGTTCTACAGAGAACACCATACATTCTTCAAGGTAATCATTGGAGATTTCAATGCCAAGATCGGACCAAGAAGATTGTCTGAGGAACGTCACATTGGGATTCCACGGATTAGAATGGAACGAACAGGGTGAGCGGCTCTGAGTTTATCATGGCGACAAAGACCATTCATGGTAACTCGCATTTCCAGAAGCCTCACCTTCAACGCTGGACTTGGGAATCTCCCAATGGAGAGTACCATAACAATCGACTACCAGAAATCGACGGTGCCCACCTTTTCGTCTCAACAGTTCTTCCTGCTCTAACGTATGTGTTGGAAATCTTGTCGTTACGTAAGCAGGATTAAAGATCACTCAGCGTTATCGAACGCGCAGTCGAAAGGACGATGCTAGGAGTATCCCGTTTCACACAAGTAAGGGATTGGATCCGAAGCTCCGACCTACGTCAACTATCTAAAATCAAAGATGCCGTTCTACACGCCAAATAGTTGAAGATAAGGTGAGCCGGACACGTAATGCGTATGAATGATAACCGATGGACAAGAGCTGTTAGTGAATGGTCATGCCATCGTGGTGGTGATGAAGACGATTGCGTCTGAACATCAACCATAAAAAAAGTCGTGCAACAACCTTGTGTTAGCTTTTTGAACAATTTCACTCTCGGTTTGAGATGAAATGGTGACGATTTGATAACTGTTCTCAACGGCACTAATGTTAGACCACCAGCTTCATTCAATCCTTTATTTCATAGAAATTATATCAAAAATGAAAAGCTCCATTTAGAAGTTCTAGCATGACTAAGGCAACGAGAAACGAAGGGAAATGGCCATTCCTATTTGGAGCTGCCACATTTTCCACTACTATATCCGTTTCTTCACTCCTAAAAACAAAAATGTTTTTCAGTTTTTGCAAAAAATTGGTTTTAGAATTTGAAGAGAACGCAGAATTTTTAGCGATTTAATACATTTCAATGTCCAACCTTTCCTATCTTTTCGACTCTAGCTCAGCAAAATTTAACAATGGGAATCTATCCTAACCGTTGATAGAGCTCTATCGTATGCATTAAAAACCCAATCTAAATAGTAACTAACCTCGGCCAAACAGAAGAAAGCCCTTTCTTTGGCGATCTCGCAGGCAACGGCTCGTCTATGCTGGATATGCTCGTTGATGCTGCGAAATCCTCCTCTGTTGTAAGTCTGTCTGTTGATGTAGTGAACTCTTTTGTGGTAGGTCCATTCGCCGAAGCGAACTTCTGCGGTCCAGTAGAAGGTTCGATCGCCGATTTTTCCTCCTCATTGGGTGTTGTAACCGTTGTTGTTGTTTTTGTTGTTGTAGCTGTTGAATTCCTCTCAGAGGAGTCGGAGCTGCTAATATTAAGATAATAAAAGGAGAAGTGCGACAAAGCTTAACATGTCATATTTAATTTCAAATATGAGCGAATAGTTTCTAACAAAATAAGCGATCGCATATATGTGGAGCTATCCACTGACACAGTGGCCGCTATTCGCAGCTCTTACCAGAATAAAGCAATTAGCTCTGAAACAGTAGATAGCGCTCACTAAAAGCTTTTTATCATAGATAGCACCTAGGTTCGTGTTCGCGAACAGTCCGACCAGATAAGCTGCAAAAGTTTCTTGAAGAGCTGTTCCGGCCGGCGACTGGAAACGCTAGTCGATCCGTCTCCGTCGAAAGTCACGTGAAAGCGAAATGAGGGTGTTGACCTTGTGAATTTTAGTGCCTGATCACGATGATGCCAAAGTGTCACTTTGTTTCTAGTTTTTACAGGACTACAAATATTAATTGAAAAGCTCAAGTTTTTCATTTTCAGCGAAATCTTCTTACGCGCATATCCTGTGGACTCAATGGTTGTTTCAATCCGTTTAAGACCTTTCTTTCTTTCTTCTTTTTAAACCTGCTAAAATTTTTGTTTACAAATTAGTTACCAAAAATTGTTTACTTTTATTTTTTTGAGAAAATAGAGCTTACATTTTACCGTAAAAACACGCCACGCTGACTAGGGTCATTCCTGTCGGATCTGGACATCTGTCCGCTGCGCAACCAACACTTTCGATGTCCGATCGTTCTATCTGTCCATGTACAAACGTTTTTCATTTCACGAAGTTTTTTTTTTCACCAAAGCCTACCTTTTCACGCTTTCCGCTTTCTTTCTTTACATAGCGTATCATTTCATCCACTATATAAACGCTTTTCGCTTTCTTTCTTTACATAGCGTATCATTTCATCCACTATATAAACTTGGTCATAATCTTCTCCTATCGGATAGAGGTAGCTGAAATTGTAGAAGCATACCAAATGATTTGGCTTTGATTTTCCCTAACGGTCATATGAAATGCAAATTCATACTGTTCGATGTTTGTGTAGTTTGGCTCTGAGCTCGTTGGAGTCTTCAGTGCACATCCTTCAACTGCATCAATGGCCAGGTCCTCCAGATCACAACTGTAGTTCTAAATAAACTAGTGCTAAGCTTTCGCTTGTAATCTGTTTATCTTTTTGTTCAGCGCACTATTAGAGTTTGTTTTGTGGCTGCGCATGGATAGTTAATTGTATATCTGAATAGCTAAATTTCATTGGAGGTGCGGACGCCAGCATAATCTCAATTTTTTTAGAGATTCGTTTGCTTAACTAATGTAGTTCCTTGGAGTCCTGAAGTCGGCCTGGGTAAAGTTTGCCCCAGGTTGTCACCACCATAGGCAGTCGCAGCCCTTGTGGATCAGAGGGAGATTGGCCATCATGCGACTAATTTGATACCAGGACGGTGGTGGATCCTGGTATTTGTTTACTCTTAGCTAGGCGTGTTGTTGCAAACGTCGGACTCCTTCTCAGCCTTGGAAGGCCTGTCAGGGTGATGAACCTCCTCTGTCTACATCACAGCCTAACACCCAGGAACACCTTTCAACCACGATCAGGCGGTAAACCGTCAGGAGAAGGCATGGATAAGGAGAATTAAAATTTTTGTCCAAGTAAATAACATCGTAAATTTGCCTTAAGCTATTTAAACCTTATAACTGGGACAGTGGCATTCTAAAGCGAAACAGTTTTGGACACGAACCTTAAAGAGAGAGTGTCTACACCAGGGTCATTTTCCGAGTGGCTATTACAAGTTGAAACGTCAACAAGATTTGCGAATCGCAGTATTTTCTTCCGATATGAAATACACCGAGCGATAGGTACACTCTTACGATTCGACGACAACGTAGATAACTGGGATGGGAATGTTTCAAAATGCGGGATATGAAGCGAGAAATCCGTCATTATTGGCACTTTCAGACTGCCTATTTCCAGAAACCGCTTCTTTCATGTTTTCCTTGAGAGTATTAGTAGAACTTCGACAAATCATATAGAAAACCTAGATTCAGAAAATAGTTAATCCTTGTCGGCATTATTTAAAATACAGTCCTACTCGTATTAAAATTTTAAAAACTGCATATATTAGTTTGCAATTTTTTGCAAAATTTAAAATTTAAATTTAATTGATTTAATGCTCACTCAACAGCAGTGAGGCTATCTCGAATTGAAGTGATCAGTCCCAAACTTTTGATTTCAATCAATAGCATTATTTTTGCTATTAGAATCTCTTGACGGACGACCGTAGAAGTGCTTTTGCTTGAAAACACAAACAGAACAGAAATGAAATAGTCAATCGCAATCTTTTCGGCGAAAAAAGTGAAATTATCGGCTGATCGCTTACCAACGGTGGCAGTAGGCTTGGTTTGCGAATTTCGTTTAGGAGACGTTTTACGAGATTTTGAAAGTATTCAGCGTCCTCACCTCCACAACTATAATTTTTGTCTGCGCCTAGCAGAACCTGTAAAATTAAGTATAGTGGCATACTTACTGACAGAAATGCGATCCCCTGATATTCTTACCACTGTCGACAACATAGCTACGAGAACGCAACTGGTGCACATTACGCTGTATTGCGATCTGAAGAAGCTAGATGTAGTTTTGGACACTTTAATCAACTATGAACTCGGTATAACTTCAAGCCTAGTGACGGCTCACAGCGCAAGGATATGAAAAGCGTTTGCGAGAGTGAATAAGAGTGGGGAATTACTTGTAAAGTGCCTCACACTTGGGTAACTAAACCTTTATACGTATATAATACTAATTGCACAACACTGCAGTGAGATTTGTATGTACAACAATTTACAAGTGAGAAAATTCAGTGGGTTTCTTACCTAATAAAATTCTGGACACTTTAATCAACTATGAACTCGGTATAACTTCAAGCCTAGTGACGGCTCACAGCGCAAGAATATGAAAAGCGTTTGCGAGAGTGAATAAGAGTGGGGAATTACTTGTAAAGTGCCTCACACTTGGGTAACTAAACCTTTATACGTATATAATACTAATTGCACAACACTGCAGTGAGATTTGTATGTACAACAATTTACAAGTGAGAAAATTCAGTGGGTTTCTTACCTAATAAAATGCATGAACAATAGTGTATGCGTCATTGTAACGGCTCGCAGCGAAAGAATATGAAAGGTGTTTGCAGGAGTGTACAAGAGCAAAGAATTGCTTGTAAAATACTTGTGAGCAATGAAAGTATTTAACTTATTTTAACAACACAACGTAATTACATAAGAATCAACTATAACATTTGTGTATTAGCAATGCAGGAGCCAAGGATTACAGTTAATATCATTACAACCTGAGCAAATGAGTTTGTAAAGAAAGACTAAGCGATAGAATGGCAATGGCGATCTCCAGCGCGTCGTCAGAGGCTAAATAACGTTGCTAGTGGGCGTGGCTACGTCCGAGAGAGTAGCGTGGGTCGTAGGGTCAAGGCTTGGGTTACGGGGTCTAGTTCCCATGTAATGAGACGTACCAAATAACATGTCTGGGGGTGTGACTAATGGCTACAAGATGCTGAGTCTAGTTGCGTGCCCGATGGCTACAATGGGATGTGGATGTAGGGTACGCACGCGGGCGTTGTGGCAAATGCAGTCTCTATTGAATTACAGAATGTGTTTGTTAGGTAGGTAAATAAACAGATAGAAACATTGATAGATATATCTGTTGGGTAGAGAATTCTCTATCTGATAATCTTCTGCGAGCAGCTTCAAGATGAGCATGGCGATGGGACAACGATGATTAGTGAGGCTATTTTGAATTTCAAAGGCAGGACATTATGAGATTTGGATTTCATTATCAGTACATACGAAAGTGTTAGCTACATATCAACATTAGAGAACATTTACTCGCAGTTTTTCAAAAGTTACATCATGCCCAATTTGAATATAGCACTTTTACAATTGGAAATGAACGATAAAACACCTGTTTTTAATAATAATGTTAACATCTCACGACCGGCACTGAAGCATGTCTTGAAGGAGATCGCCGCTGATCTAACTGATCAACAACTTGAACAGGTCGCAGAAGAAATCGGCGAAGACGGCTCAGGAAAGACAGAATTCAAACATATGTAGGCTTAGTCATGTTTTCAATTCAGTAGACGTGATGACCGCTGATGGTGACCAGAGCCATCGATTAATGACCATTGTTCACCGGAAATCATTCTGTAATCTTGCATAACTGCACTCCTCAGCTTAAAGAACTCTGTGCTCCATTAATTGCAGCCAAGAAAAAAAATTACACATAATCCAAGCTGTGAAGGCACAACTCTCAGTGATGAAGTAAAAAGAAGAATCATAGCTATGTAGCATCTTTGTTTTCTTCACCGAATCTGTTGGTGGCCCTGCTAGTTAAATAATGCTATAGGGATTCTCCACAGATTTCACTCATATGAGGGATCTCGAGCCGGTTAGTAGCGAGGCTACGTGGCGCGTCCCCAGGTGGCGGATAGCGGGTTAATCGCAGACCAAAACCGACCTTTGCTTTCCTGAGACACAGGTGGATCCAGAGGATGGACTTCCTGTCCCTGCTGCGCCGATTTGGCACAAACCTTCTGCATTTGCTAGGCGCATTCATTCATGCGTGTGTGGGTGCGTTACCGCTTTATGCGGATTGTATTCTACGAGTCAATTCGGCCACAAGACTGCAATCAAGTGACAGGAAATTATATGGAAGGCGGTTAGAAGTCGCCTCAAACAAATAAGCTCCATGTCCACTCTGGGAGAGTCTGGTAAGCTACCCGTCAGTACAATCAGCCCCCACGTTCAGAGCCCAGCAAGCTATACGTGGGTGTCAAATATGCAATACATAGTAAAAAAAAACGGGCCTCATTCCCCTGACCCCGAAGGAGCCCCCAATTTCGCAGCGTTGGGTAGGACGAGTACGGAGAAACTGCTAAAATCTCAAGGCTAATGGAAGCTGCCTGGATCAAGAACTATGGTGACTATCTGTACCTACCACGCACGTACACTTGCATGCGAGTCCTCGATAAAGTGCTTGCTCTTGCAAACAAGAATGATAAGGTACGACGTAATCGGGCTGGCCGAGACGAGACAACGCCCCCCATTCAACGCCTTCTATGACACTGGTGAAGAACTGTTCCTCGGAACATGCGACAGTAGAGGAGCAGGCGGTGTCGGCGTTCTCATCAACACGAGTTTGTCCATGAAAATCGATTCATTCGAACAGCTTGCAACCCGAATCGGACGTTTACGATTAAAAAGATGTGGACCAACACCGGCTTTGACAATCTTCGTCGTTTACGCGCCACCATCAAACTATGACGAAGAAGAAGTCGAAGTGTTCTACATGGACTTGGAGAGGTTCTACAGAGAAGACCATACATTCTTCGAGGTCATCATTGGAGATTTCAATGCCAAGATCGGACCAAGAAGATCGTCTGAGGAACATCACATTGGTAACCACGGATTAGAATGGAACGAAAAGGGTGAGCGGCTCTCTGACTTTATCATGGCGACCAAGACCATCTATGGTAACTCGCAATTTCAGAAGCCTCACCGTCAACGATGGACGTGGGAATAGTAAATAGGAAGTTTTGCCTAACCGATGTCGCTGTTGTCCCAAAATTGTACACGGAATCAGAGCACCGTCCGTCTCCTTCGTGGAAGATCAGATTTTCGCGGAGAGGAGAAAAAGCCGCTAAATTCACAAACCGATGTCGCAGAACCACCACAAACTGGGACTTACTGAACCCATTAGTCGGCTGTTGGGAAGATGCCGTTTTCGACAACATCGACGAGGAATATGATCGGCTCATTGAACATCTTCACGTTAGCGCCATGAAAGCTGAGAGCTCGAAGGTCACCAAGAGACGTCTGTCTCAAGAAACTCTCGAGCTAATACTCCAGCGTGGAATCGTACGAGCTGCGGGCAACCGCACACTAACGTCCGAGCTTGCGAAACAGTGCAGACAGGCGATAAAAGATGATCTTAAAGAGTGAAGAGCAGCAGTAAAGGTCGAAACTGCAAGAGCTGGGAAAAGCATTTGCAAAGCCCGCTGAAGTTTTGCCAATTGCAAGACCTAGATGATTGCACCCCGACGCCCACTGGGATACTCTTGCACGCGACAGGAAAAAATGGAGGATTTAGTGGCGCTGGCTCGAGTCCCTCGACGATCAACGGAACTACAGGTGATACAGGTGATTCAGGTGATGAGGATTCCACGAATGCTAACCAAAAGCGCCAGCAAGCAAACCTCTCGAGGCTTATTGCATAGATACCAAGAACCCTAAAATGAATAGAGGGGGCACACGTGGTCTTACGTCGTACTTTCGCGTCGACTTGAGATCTGAGGTGGTGCAATCATTGACCACATGCGACTCTGATCAGCGGTTCGTCCTCAGAGGAAGGCGCTTAATAACAGTTTTTCGGAAAGCTGTCGATCGTGTGACTGCAATTTAAATTTTATGCTTTTGTTTATGTTATTGAAGCGTTTCGCCTATTTCCCAAACCTATACCATAGCACCGCAAGTAAAGTACATTGACAAAATTTTGCTACTGATCATTTCCTGTATCACCTGTTTCACCTGGAGTCCCGTTGATAGTCGAGTGACTCGAGCGGGTGCCACTAAATTCTCCATTTTTCGCTGTCACATGCAAGAGTATCCCAATGGGTTTTATTTGCTTTAAGGGCTCGTCGAGCATCATACCTTTGTTCTAGGCTTTTCGTGAAGAACTCTGACCATCGGGTCGGTGAGACTGGCGGAAGGGTTTTCAGGTGTTCTGATCTTATCTTGTCTTGACCTGGTGCTGTTCGATTTTTCACCGACGAAATGCCATGTCGGAGCTTGGTGTATAGAACGGCATCTTTGATTTTTGATTATTGAAGCAGGTAGGAGCTTCGGATCTCTTTCTCTACTTGTGTAAAACGGCATGCTCCTAGCATCGTCCTTTCGGCTGCGCGTTCGATAACGCTGAGTGATCCTTCATCCTGCTTACGTAGCGACCAGGTTTTTGACGCATTCGTTAGGATAGGACAGACCATTGAGTCGAAAAGGTGAGCACGGTGTCGGGTGTTCTTTGTTATCTTTGCTACATGCTAGATGCTCTTGAAAGCTCCACAAGCCGCTCGTTTCCTTCTGCTCAGCCCTGGAGCTAAGTCGTTCACCACATTGATTTCCCGACCTAGATAGACATAACTGGAGCATTCGGGGATATTCGTTCCGTTGAGCGTGAATGGGGCAAGCGAAACCAATCCGTTCTTCGTGAACAACGTTTTCTTGAGATGTAGTGGAAGACCAATCTTTCCACACGCTTTCTTGAAGTCCGCAAGCATACGTTCCGCTTGGCTAATGTCTGTTGTTATAAGAACGATATCATCAACAAAGCGAAGGTGATGTAACTGCCAACTATCAATTTTCACTCCCGTATTATCTCATTCCAATGTTCGCATGACGTTCTGAAGGGTGGCGGTGAATAGTCTGGCGAGATCGTATCGTCTTGCCTAACTCCTTTTCTGACGTAAACGTTAACATCGTTGTAGAATGGTAAAATTTTGATTGTAAAATTTTTGTACAGCTCACAAAGAATCCTTACGTACTGAGTAGGGACTCCTTGACTACCAAGGGCTTCCATGACTGCTATCTCAATTGAATCAAAGGCCTTCTCTAAGTCGATGAAAGTGAGACAGAGCGGTCTTTTGTACTCTCGCGATACTTAAATGAGCCTTGTTATTGTGTGAATGTGGTCCATCGTACTAAATCCTTTTCGAAACCCTGCTTGCTCACATGGCTGCTCTTTGTCCAATGTTCTGTCGATCCCGTTTAAAATAATTCGAGTGAAAAATTTGTAGACGACAGACAGCAAGCAGATTGGGCGATAGTTGCTTATATCGTGCAGGTCCCCCTTCTTGAATAACAACACTGTCTTGTTGGTCTTCCACTGAGTGGTCAACTTGCATTCAGACAGGTAACGTGTGAAGAGCCAAGCCAATGTGTTTACGAAGACTGGCGGAAGGGTTTTCAGGTGTTCTGATCTTATCTTGTCTTGACCTGGTGCTGTTCGATTTTTCACCGACGAAATGCCATGTCGGATTTCAGAAGGGGGAATCGGTTGAACAGCATATCCATCCTTTTTTATTTCATAAGACGGGAGATGGACATGGCTATCGAAGAGATCTGAATAGTAATCGTGGATAATTTTCTCCATTGCCTTTCTGGACGCTGTTATTGTTCTGTCTGGGCGTCGGGTTGCAATCATCTAGGTCTTGCAATTGGCAAAATTTCAGCGGGCTTTGCAAATGCTTTTCCCAGCCCTTGCAGCTTCGACCATTACTGCTGCTCTTCACTCTTTAAGATCGTCTTTTATCGCCTGTCTGCACTGTTTCGCAAGCTCGGACGTTAGTTTGCGGTTGCCCGCAGCTCGTACGATTCCACGCTGGCGTATTAGCTCGAGAGTTTCTGGTGAGAGGCGTCTCTCGGTGACTTTCGAACTCTCGGCTTTCATGGCGCTAACCTAAAGATGTTCAATAAGCCGATCGTATTCCTCGTCGATGTTGTCGACAACGGCATCTTTCCAACCGCCGACTAATGAATTGAATAAGTTCCAGTTTGTGGTGGTTTAGGAACTTCGGTTTCTTAATTTAGCGGCTTTTCTCCTCTCTGCGAGAAATGAAATCTTGCACGAAGGAGACGGTGGTCTGATCCCGTGTGGAATTTTGGGACAACAGCGACATCGGTTAGGCAAAACTTTCTGTTTACTGTGATGTGGTCCATTTTGTTATGGTACTGTCCATTGGGAGATTCCCACGTCCAGCGTTGAAGGTGAGACTTCTGGAAATGCGAGTTACCATGAATGGTCTTCGTCGCCATGATAAACTCAGAGCCGCTCACCCTGTTCGTTCCATTCTAGTCCGTGGAATCCCAATGCGACATTCCTCAGACGATCTTCTTGGTCCAATCTTGGCATTGAAATCTCCATTGATTGCCTTGAAAAATGTATGAAAGCTCGAAGCTCGAACTCGAAATTATTGACTCTTTCGGTGTCAAGGGAATGAGGCCCTTTTTTTAAACTGTGCTTAGCTTTTTGATACCCACGTATAGCTTGCTGGGCTCTGAACGTGGTGGCTGGTTTTACTCACGGGTAGCTTGCCAGGCTCTCCCAGAGGGGACATGGAGCTTATTTGTTGGAGGCGACTCCTAACCATCTCCCATATACTTCCCTGTCACTTCACTGCAGGCTTTTGGCCGAATTGACGCCGCATAAAGCGAGAACGCACCCACACACGCATGCATGAATACGCCTAGCAAATACAGAAAGTGTGTGTTAAATCGGCGCAGCAGAAACAGAGCCCATTCCCTGGATCCACCTGCGTCTCAGGGCGATTAACCCCCTGTCCGCCACCTGGGTACTCGCGACTAACCAGCTCGAGACCCCTCAAATGATGGAGATGGGATTTGTCATACCCTCAGCAACTATCTGAGTTTATCTTTTTTTCCAACGTTACCATTTTTTATGTAGTAGGAACGTTTTGCCACCGAAAAACCCTGAGCTGATTCAGTCATCTTTAAAATTTTCGCCTTAATCTACGCATTATTGGGGTTATTTAGCGCTTCTCTTAGACTGGATGGTTATTTCATGGTACTCCGCAAGAATAAGCCGCATGCTTGTTGTAGCTCATTACGATGAAGCTACTTCAATTCGTCGTTAACTTTTCCATAACGAAATAGTGAGTTCTTGAGTTTCAAATCTAACCCTATTCTTCAATCTGATTCACTTCCGGCAACAGAAATTCGGGATTGTTTGCCTGTTAATCCAGTAGTCACCCACTTTGTATCTACCACTGGTTAGGTCTTGATTAACCTTATCGCATAAACGCCGGTGATTCTGTTTGCTACTTTCTTCTATGTTGTTATTTCCAGTTTAAAAGTCTGGTTGCTGTTTCAGGCTACAGCAGTTGGAAATGATCATAACGAGGGCGGCAATCAGTATCGACAGCGACGGCGGTTGAGTTCTTCTGTATCGAAAGTAAAAGCTTCTAAGAGTGATCGGTTAAAACCAGTTTGCTGCTCACTTATTTTTTTTCTTTTTACGGCGGCTTTTATTCATGATATATACTAATGTGTGCTTGGTGTGATCAACAGGAAGATCGATATCTGTTCTAATGCGATCTCGTCAATGTGCGCCCGTGCGACGTTCATCACAAAGCTTATTTGAACCCAAAATTTTTTCACCTTCTCCATCCCCTTATGCCTTCAAGCGTCGATTTCGTCTGTTTTTGCAGCGTTATTTTCTAATTCCTCTCAACGGTTCACCCCTCCCAACGGTTCACTGCCTCATGGTGGCTTGGAGGTGTTCCTAGGTGTCGAGCTGCGATGTACAAAGGAGGGATTCATCCCCTCGACAGGATCAGCCAGGCTAAGGAATCTGGCGTTTCCACCAGCAAGCCTATCTAAGAGTAAACCAATGCCAGGATCCACCACGGTCTTGGTATAAAGTCGCATGGTGGTAAATCTTCCTCTGATCCCACAAGGGCCTCGACAGCCTGACGTGGTGACGAGATATGGCAGAGTTTGGCCAAGCCTCCTCGGGATTCCAGGGAACCACGATGACTAAACCAGCAACTCTCCAAAAAATGGTGATTATGCTGGGGCCCGCAAAACTAGTGAGGGCGGGCCGTTCAAGTATCGAGTAAGTATCAAGTATTTTCTAATTTCCTTTGATATCTCTTGGTCTGATGCGACTTAAAGGACTTGCACTTAATCAGGCCGTCACATCCGACAAGTGTGGTATTTTTTTACTCAAATTTCAGCTTTTTGTTTTCGTTTCTCTTACACTCGCCTCATTACAAATGGTATACAGCGATGCGTGTCCACTTCTTTTGTTAACAATTTCGAAAAAATGTTTATTTTGCACCGAATAAAACTTGTTATCGACGAAGGAAACGAAACAACAATTTTATGAAGCTGCTTACACTGGATTCTAGACGACACTGAAATAAGGAACAAATAGATTCCAGGTGTACTGGAGCATAAGATAGAATCGATTAGGTAGATCAAGATCGTAAAGCTCACAAACGACAGTCCAAAGCATATTTACACCTCGTGTTCAGTCCGACTCGCCTGCCATCAGTTCCCAAAACTCTGAAAAAAAACTTTCCTCTCACAAAGATGCTGAGATATTTGCAAAACCTGGACCCAAGTATAGATTCGAACCAACAATTATACTTTCGATGATGTCATCTGTTACTCCTTTTAGGACTGAGGACCTCGTTCTGCCTTTCCATTAGCCAGTTTTTTTTACCCTAACTGTGCCATGAACAATCACTCATGAACGGGGATTGCCTGGTGAGCACAGATCGGCAATGAACCCAGTTAAGCTGAGACCCTTATCGAAATCACAAGCGGAACCTTTTGTCACCTTTTGTCTGCTACCTATTATTTTTTTACGGCAACAGCGTATTGTGTAAAATACTATCACAATGATGGTGAGACATTTGCAAACCCTACCCCTTTCCAGAGTCTCACATATTATCCATTGTCCCTTATCCACTCAATCCCTTATTTTGCATTTCTCTCAGCCTATCAATTCGATGAGAAGGACTTATTTGATCGTGTTGTTTGCACCTTATCGATAACATCTATTGTTTTACATCCTACACAATCATTTGTAGATTCCTATAACATTAACTGGCAGCACCATCAGGAACTACCTTGAAGAAAGGACGCTTGTAGCACATCTATAACTCCTCTTCTAACATCCTCATTAGGTGTTGTCTTGATAGCTTCGATTCTGCGGCTTTTTCTTGACTTTAACTGACGGCTAAAGACGTTCTTTAAGCTTATGATTGCAGTCATGCAAGAGAACGGACTGATTTCCGGTGAACAATTGTAATTAATCAGTGGCAGTGGTCACCTTCACCAATGATAACATCCAGCGAACTAAAAACATAACTAAGCTTACGTACCCTCAAATTCGATTTTTCCTGAGCCATCTTCGTCGATCTCGTCTACGGCCTCTTCAAGTTGCTGATCAGTGAGATCGTCAGCGATCTCCTTCAAGAGAGCCTTCAGTGTCGGTCGTGAGATGTACCCATTACCCTAGAAAGTTGATGCTATGTTGTTCATTGTTGGTTGTAAAAAGGCTATATTCAGAGTGTAAGCTTTTAAAAAACAACGAGTGCATATTCGCTAAATATACGAACACGTAATGCCCACTGAATTTTTCATCCATTGAGAACTGAGAAGCGCTGAGAACTAATTGACCTTTTTTCTTTTATCAGTTTAAAGCCCGCGCTCACAAGTTTGAGCAATCAGTTCTAACTTCGTAAAAGAAATGGATAGGGGTATGGCATGCAAAACCAAGTAGAAATCTATGATGTCTTATCAATCGACTATGTCGACTTATGTTTGTCACGGCAATTGTCGCTGTACTCGTTGTCGCCCCATCTCTACACCACTGCTAGTTCAAAGCACGATTCATCAATAATTCCGCACAAATTTTTTACTTCTTTCTGCAAATTACTGCCTTTCAACGGAAAAATTTCACCCTAGCACAATTAACGGACCTCCTTGTCGAAAAGGCGGAACGCATCTCTCAGTTCTTTCTGTAGTGTGTCCTTGTCAACAGTGTTGGCGACCGTATACACCAACGCACAGAACTCGTCGAATTCCAACTTTCCCGAACCGTCAGCGTCAAATTTACGAATCAGCTTACGAAGTGTCTGGAACAGGGATAAAAAATAACAGCTGCCATCCGTTACTGGCGCATGACTGCTGAGAGAAACGCTTGTCTAGCATTTCGAGGACCTCGAACCATCGATTGGGCTCATAAACAATTGTCATTGTTTTTATCATGTTTATGAGCATCTGTAATGCTACGAATAATTATTGAACCTTTGTTCAGTACTAATTACTGGAAATGCGATTCCGGATAATCGCAAAGCCAATAAAATACCAATTCTTGTCCTTTCTTACGTCAGCAGTCAGCTGACGGTGTGAGGACACATTTCACCAGGGTCGTTTCTAAGCCTCAAATAAAAACACTGTGCTTGTCTTAGATTTTTTTCTTTGTAAGCTAATAGAAATACAGCTGAGATAATCAAAAATACTGTCCCGAGAAAACGTTTCCAAGATCTGGACTCTTCACGAAGGTCTTTAACATACCTACCAGTCGCTTTGTATACTTAAAAAGACTCATACCCACATAGTGACCCAGGGATGTGACAGGTTTAAAGGGAAACTTGACTGACGCTCTACTCTTCAAATTCTATAATCCACAATGAAAAGATACGTGTAGTGCAGGAATTATCGAGAATTGTTCACAGCTGTCTCCAAAATTTGGTGAAAACTTTCTGCTTAGGATCAATTCTCACCTATCATCAGTTAAGCAAAGTTCTTTCCATTTACCGATATCTGTTTTTCAGTCAATGATTTTTGTTACTTTCTTATTCATAAAAAGGTTTTTGCCTTGTTTGGTTCTTCACTAAATCCGAGATTATCCCAGTACATTTCAGTACCTTCTCATCAAAGTCCTGTTCCATGGCGCGCATAATCTGACCGATCTGAGTAGCCATAATATATCCCTGCTTTCCGCGATCAAAATCATCGAAGAACTTCTGATATTCTAAAGATAATAAGGTAAATTTGAATTTCAGTTCTTCTCATCACCCTATGTAACTTCAGTAAACAGTTTTTCTTAACATAATAGTTGCGTTAGGGCGTGTGTGGCGGGATCGATTCCACGTGTGTGTTGCCGGGCGCCTCCGACTACTGCGCCACACGCACTCCTTATACAAATGCTCGTACTTGTTATACACTACATACAGAGTACTTATATTTACTATACAGTAATTCTGCTGTATAGTGCAGTTTTAGGCTTTGTGAACTTTCTGTCGTAGTTCTTAAGACACATGAGTACTACTTATATAAATGAAGCTAAAAAAAGGTTCTCGGCTTTGATCACGACCCAGAGGGATGACCCATGCATTCGACTTCATTAAGCATCGTTCGGAGGTGATTGAATGCATATCTGGCCTTTACAATGACTCGCCGCGGCCTACCGATGTATCGAGTCACTGCTGCTATCCTCCCAGACAAGTCTGGCACCAATTTGCCGATTCCGGCGAGATGGAAGACATGGTGGGTCATGGGCGCCAGGATCGATTCCACGCGTATGTTGCAGGACGCCTCCTACCACTGCGCCACACGCGCCTGTCTATATTAGATGCTAATGTCTATTGTCGTAGGTTTCTTGTTTTCCTTTCTTCCTCATTGAGAATCGGCTTACCTCCTATGACCTCATGTAGCATTCAATTTCCGTGTGGTTGCTGTTGAAAGCAGGAAACTTAAAATATCAAACAGAAATTTTTAGCAAATTTGCCCGTCATGAGCTTTCTTTGTTAAAAAGTACCTATTGAGAGTTCTTCGGTCTCTACATAAAATTCGTTATAGATTTCTCATCATCTTCTACTTTCGATTTCTTCTTGTACCCAACCTAAGCGCTTCAAAAATTCCTGAAGACCATGCCCATGATTTCCATTACTCACTAGAACGGGCTACTGTACTAACACTCTACTGCAGGAGGAGGATTTACGATCTATTTGTACTTCCTCTGGAACACCGAAATTCTTCTTCATGATGAGCAAGCTGTATTTTTTACATTTATTATTGCAACTCACTTGAGCCTGCAAATCTCCGGAGATTAAAAATTACGCTGAGGCTAAACTAGCAAATTCTCGAATGAAAATTATGCTGGAGGCCCACACAATCAATGAAGACGAGCTATCCAAGTATCCAAACTTAAATAAGCACTAACTTATTTAAGGATGTTAAGAAAAAAGTTGTTAAACGCCCGAAAATAAAACATCAATTTTCTTTGAGGTGAGTAACCTAGGATTGCAGGGTCTAATAGGACTATATTATCAAGGAGAATAGACATATATGGCTATATATAGTTGTATATGTATATATGCATATATATACATATCGATTTTAGATGAACTTCGCCTTTGCGTAGTATTACACTGAATGCTTGGTGTTAGGGCATCTACATTACAGCGCCACTGAACACCCACCACGACTCCGACCACTTCGGAAATTCTCCATCACGAAAGGAAAAGATTTGAGGAAGATTGAAAATAACACGGCATGATAGCTATTGTGGTAGAGAATGCCCTCAGTAGGAAGGTAATGAAACTAAGAATAAATCTCTTCGTCAAGAAATGGTCGAAATTCCCCGAGAAAATCTCATTTCATGTCGTACCGTTAGTTTCGAAAGCTCTTAAAAAGCTGACACAATCTTCTACACTCGTTTTAAGCAGTTTTATTACATAGGGAATCTTTATTATAGGATTTCGATTGGGTATACCTGAGGTTGGGATCACATTCAACTCAGCTATTTTCTAACGTCTAATCTAAAATGAATTAAGATGAATCTTCGTATCGAATAACCCTTTTGGACTTCAGAATCGTTGGAATGGAATTCATCAATCGCAAGTCAACTTAATTTGGTCCGGATTGCGCTGTTTTTCGATGTTGGAGTCACCCAGACAGGAGGAGTTCAACATTATCATCCGAAAGCCGATTTCTTAATAACGAGCCTAAGGTAGCGCCAGCTTTCGCTACTTATTAATGTTTTCTTTGCCAAGAACCGTTCTAAGAAATGCATATCACCAAACGTATGATGATACACGTACTTGTCATTCGATGGAGGTAAGCCTCATAAGCCATACCCACAGCTGATGAGTGCAAACAAAACTTACTTGGGCTCGCTCTAGTTACTCGCTGAATCACTAGAGAGATAGAGGTAATGAAGGATAAAAGGACAAAACGTTCTTGAGCAATACCTAAGAGATACACAATGCAATCGACTTCATAATACCTTGTAGAGGTGACTGAAGCCATACCTTGCATTTGCACTGCCATACAATTCGTCCCAAGTGCAGGATTGAACTAACAACCACATGTGTATTCAGGCACCTCTAACCACTGTGCCATAGATGCTCGGATTAGTCATAAAGATGATATACATTACAGAAGTTTATGAAGTTAAGCAAACTGATTGCTGGAGCGAATACAAACTAATGTAAGATATAACCATAATGATGCTGAAGTTTTTGTAAAACTTATATTCCAGACGAGATTCTGAAAGAAACTTTTGCTGAGAAACGATTCTGATCTGGGAAACTGACTGAGAGAAAGGCGACGCAAGGGCGTAAGTGGTGCAGTGGGCAACAAGTGAAACCACGGAGAGAGTGACTGCGTGTTCGAATCTGGCTTAGGTTCCTTCTTTTGCAAATATCTCAGAACCATTATAGTTGCATTTCATATAACACCTTGTCATGGAAAAATAGTAGAAACTTGTGCAGTATGACAAATCAATGTTTTCAGGGCTAATCAATGCCTTCAACACATTGACAACCACAGCATTTTAGTTACCAATTCTCCAGTATAAACAATGTATTATTAGTCTGGATCTGGTCTGGGTACATATAATAGTACAGAACAATTTTTACAGCCGATTGACATAGAAGATGGTATCTTGTCGTTTCGATCTGATCTGTTACGAATTTATTAAGGCTATACAGGAAAGAGGATTCCGTTATTCACGAGAGGTGAAGAATAGCCCATGAACTCCTATTTAAGACGGATCTGCTTGCTGTGAAACTGTTGCCGCTTCACTTCACATTATTTTTGTTAGTTTTAGGTTGCTCAGAAATTAATGTCTGACTTCTTAACGCAGAGCGTAACAATAACCTCTTAACGGTTTACCGTCTCATAATTTTTAGAGCCGATTGACATAGGAGATGGTATCTTGTCGTTTCGATCTGATCTGTTACGAATTTATTAAGGCTATACAGGAAAGAGGATTCCGTTATTCACGAGAGGTGAAGAATAGCCCATGAACTCCTATTTAAGACGGATCTGCTTGCTGTGAAACTGTTGCCGCTTCACTTCACATTATTTTTGTTAGTTTTAGGTTGCTCAGAAATTAATGTCTGACTTCTTAACGCAGAGCGTAACAATAACCTCTTAACGGTTTACCGTCTCATCGTAGCTGGGAGGTGTTCAGGGTGCCGGGCTGCTATGTCTCCGCCAAATCTCCGAAAAACGGTGATTATGCTGGGGCAGCTCGCTTTAGTGACTCGTCGACCATCATACCTTGTGACTATGCTTTGCGTGAAAAACTCTGACCATCGGGTCGGTGGTCTTCCTGCAGTACGTTTGACATCCCGAGGAATCCAGTCACTAACAGCTCTTGTCCATCGGTTATCATTCATACGCATTACGTGTCCAGCCCACCTTATCTTCGACTGCTTGACGTATAGAACGGCATCCTTGATTTTTGACCGTTGACGCAGGTCGGAGCTTCGGATCTCTTCCTCTACTTGTGTAAAACGGCATGCTCCTAGCATCGTCCTTTCGGCTGCGCGTTCGATAACGCTGAGTGATCTTTCATCCTGCTTACGTAGCGACCTGGTTTCTGACGCATACGTTAGGGCAGGAGGAAACGTTGAGTCGAAAAGGTAAGCACGGTGTCAGGTGTTCTTCGTTTGTTCGCATGACGTTCTAGAGGGTGGCGGAAAATAGTTTGGCGAGATCGCATCGTCTTGCCTAACTCCTCTTTTTACGTCAACGTTAAAATCGTTGTAGAATGGTGAAATCTTGGTTGTGAAATTTTTGTACAGCTCACGAAGAATCTTTATGTACTGAGTAGGGACTCCTTGACTACCAAGGGCTTC
>MQTX01000318.1:74698-118325 GCA_009735665.1 Angiostrongylus cantonensis
TAGGGGCGCGTGTGGCGCAGTGGTTGAAGGCGCCACTGTGACACGCACGTGGAATGCGCCCATGGCCCACCAAGCCTTCCATCCCTCCAGGGTCGGCAAATTTGTACCAGACTCGTCTGGGAGAATAGTAGCACTTGCTCGATACATCGACAGGCCACCGCGAGTGATTGCAATGGCCAGATATGCATTTAATCACCTTCAGCGATACTTAATGAAGTCGAATGCATGGCGCATCTCTCAGGGATTGATCAACACCGAGAGCTTTATCCTTTTATCCTTAGCACCTCGTGTTTGCTAAACAGAAGTGAGAAGAATTATTCCATCAATGCCGAGATTAATAGAAAGTCGGACGTGGGAGTCTGGTTCCAATTTGCCGACCCCGAAGGGATGAAAGGCTTGGTGGGCCATGGACGCGGGGATCTATTCCATGTGTATGTCACAGGGCGCTTTCGACCACTGCGCCACACGCACCCTGGTGTGGCACTCTGCGCAATATATTGTGTAGAATTTTCAAAGAAAGCAACCCTGTTAATACTTATAGCGGTTTGTATTGGTTTGTATTCACATGCTATCCGTAATGGATCAACAACCCGTGTGGACAGATACTGTGACTTGACCTCGCACTGAACTCACCGAGCTCTTATCCTTCGAGCTTGGAAAATGGTTACCATGCTTGTCTGCAATTAGCACACTTCTCCTCCAATTGACGTGAGAATGCTCTATCAATATCCTAAAACTCGAGATCTATTCGAATCTACTCCACCTACATTCAACGAAATTTATGACGAAGAAGGAAATACTTAAGTAGCATTTGCAAGAAATCGAATCGAATGCAAAGAAATGATGAGATCCGCACAGTAAATGTGAAGGCTCGTCATGTGAATAAAATGGGGTATTCTCTGTAGTAGGACGATATCGTCTAGGCAGTGATTATCAGTGCTCCATAACTAACGCGGTCGTTGATTCGGTCCTGCGCCTCAGAAAACCTTGCCATCCGATCTATTAAGGGAGATGTGTACCCATACCTGTCTTGGAGGACAAGAAAACAGACATAGGTCAATTATGCATTGAAAAATTTTTGCGATGCTTAACAGAGTCGAATGCTTAGTGCATCTATAAGAAATTGACCAACATCGAAGGCTTTACTACAAGTTGAAATCAACTTATGCGGGTCTTTCAGGTGCGAGTTGATACCAGCTTGCGTATTACTAAAGTTATCCTTTGTTGTTAAGTCATCTATCCACATTACATGATCGTTCTTTGTATTGACGTACAAATGTAACTGTTCAATTAACCAAGTTTGAGCTCTACGGCTGTAGAAGCATCTTTGCTCCACTACAGCAGCCAACATTCTCGGCTATTTCTCACACACAATATCGTCCACAATCTCTCAATGGATTCATAAAATATAACCACTTATCACAACTTTTGCGACGTTTAGCGGTAATTTCTACACGTCGCGATATTTTCTCAATAGAATATCGAAGCGTGTACCGTTACTAACTCTGAAAGGGCGCGTGTGGAGCAGTGGTCTGAGGCGTCCTGCAACACACGTTGAATCGATCTCCGCGCCCATAGCCCACCAAGCCTTCCATCCCTCCGGGTCGGCAAATTGGTACCAGACTTGTCTGGGAGGATAGCAGCACTGGCTCGATACATGTTACTTTCAATGATGCTTAATGAAGTGGAACACATAACAGATCCCTCAGGGATTGATCAACGCCGAGAGCTTCACCCTTTTATTACTATCTCTGAAGAAATTAAACACATGGGAAAAATGATAATCTCTTATGGGATACTTCTAATGACTATGATACTTGAAATTTGAAGTCAAACGACCGCAAATACGAAATAAATAAATCAATAAGACCAGTGCTCCATCCACGTTAAGTAAAATCTCGGCGTTTCTCAAACCTTATCCAAAGAGGCACCTACAAACCAGCATACGTAAGTTTTTATAAGCGGTATAAAGTCATATTTCTCCCCTATACATCGCAGCCGGAGACCCAAGAACACCTTCCAGCCACGATGAAGTGGTAAACCATTGGGAGAAAGTCGAAAATATGCTGCTAAATAATATTCCCCCAGCTAGGTCTCCCAAGCTAAAAGGAATTCCATCCAAAAACGGCGTTTCCATAAGGAAGCCCAGCTAAGAATAAACCAATACCAGTATTCACCACGGCCCTGGTATGAGACTGGTCGCACGGTGGCAAACCTCCCTCTGTCCCACATGGACGGCGACTGTATGTGGTGATGACGACTTGGAGTAGATTTTAGCCTGGCTGACCTTGGGACTCCAGGGAACTACAATGGCCAAACCATCAAAACTCCAAAAAAAAATGGAAACATCCAGTGATGACGGTCCATCCAAGTGTTTTCGACTTATTCCCACCCTGACTACTCATGAATTATTATGCTCCATAGTGACGATTACGCGCCAATGATATCCCCGCTGTACTTTCTTTCTCGTACATTTGTCTCGTCTTTACGTTGTTCATCGTACATTTGTATTTGCTTTATTTCCTGCTTAGTTTTGTGGCCAGGGATTCTTCCACATCCACGAATGAATGTTGCTGGTCAGTCGTCAGACGGCGTATTGAATCAGAGGCTGATTGAAAGTTATAATTATATCGATGACGATCTCGTCTATAGTGCTGAGGAACACGCTCTGATAACGTTCAAGTACATCACCAGTGAGGTAGACGTTCTTTTCCTTGGACGGAGCTCAGTCTTCATCTCGTTCCTTTTTTCTTAATCACTTTGACCTGATCTTATTCCATTGCTTGACCTGTTGTCAAAGTTTCCTTTAGAACGAACGTCATCTTGACTTGGTCTTCGAGAGCAATGGCAAGAGGATCGCTCAAGCTAATCGATTAATAGTTGCCGCGTTTAGTTCAAATATTGAACAAGAACTACTTAAAACTTCAAATGGACCGGTAACATTAGAAATCGACCCAGTGACTACTGGTGAGTACTTCATGCCAATTTATGATTCCCCAGTAGGTATCTTGTCTAGTAATGTGGACGTGGGATTCACTAGAAGTAGGCTGTGTTTCAATTCACAGTGTGTTTCTTTGAAATGGGAGAGACTATAACAAACGTTCTGCCAAATTTACTCACAATTTCTTCGGTCGCAATGAGAGCTTCCTTGCTTTGTCACTGTTTATCTCGGTGTTGTAGAAGTTGTTGTCAAAACATAGTGAAAATCACTAGTATTGTTTGGTAGCACTGATCACTTATCGTTCTGTACCAATATTTACGCTTAATAGTTGAGATTTCACATGGTAACACAACACGCAACGAGGTAGGGCGCGTGTGGCGCAGTGGTTGGAGGTACCACTGCGTCACACACGTGGAATCGATCACCGCGTCCTTGGCCCACCAAACCTTCCACCCCTCTGGGGTCGGCAAATTGGTACCAGACTTGTCTGGGAGAACTGCAGCGCAGGCTGGATACATCCGGTAGGCCACTGCGAGTCATTGTAAAGGCCAGATGTGCATTCAGTCACCTCCAACGATACTTAATGAAGTCGAATGCATGGCATATTCCTCAGGGATTGATCAACACCGCGAGCTTTATCTTTTTTAATAGTTGAGGTGTTGTATTGACGTGCCAAAGTTACAATCAACTAAAATCATAAGTGTTTAACCTATAGGGGATACGGTCTGCTTAGCGTGGCCCTCCGAATGGAGTATGACCAGCTTTTCTTCAGTCGCTCACTTTCTGTTTTTTTGACAATAGAATGTAACGTCGTCCTTTTTACTTGCTGCCTACTCTTTCTTAATTACATGATGCTATGTGAAATATAACTATTATGGTGCTGGTGTATTTTCAGAACTCCAGACCACAGGTGCTTGCTGTGGGAACGAACACGCTATTACCTTTTGTAAGGATTAACGCGCTCACCACCACACCATGCCAGTTCTTCGTTAGCACCCTTAAAGATAACAGCGTATTTAGTCCCTACCGCAGACAGCAGTGGTCCGGAGTTTTGAAAATATCTCAGCATCATTGTGGCTTATAATATGAAGTAACTTCGCAGTAAGTAGAGTACATTAGGGGTTATGAGCATGACAGAATTGTAGAATAGACTTTATTCTATCGTTCTATGAGTAAGAATGATATTAATGATTGTGTTACTGTGGTTCATCGTGCAAATACATTGCTGTCCGTATTGCACCCTTCATTCAGTTTATTTCGGTGTTTTTTATATCTATTTATTACTCACATTACTAGTCAGTGGGCTTTTCTAGAAGGGTTTATTTTTTTTTGTAAATGATTAAGTGTAGAGAATTGGTTTTCTGGTTTGATCCCATACTATTTTGATTAGCTATTGAATGATTATACCTAATGCGACAAAAAGAAATTGTCGGAGTTTACTAAACTGATAATGGACATCGTTCTAACGGTTTACGGCCTCATCATGGATAAGAAGTGTTCCTGGATGTTGGGCTGCGATATAAAGCAGGGAGTTCATCCCACCAGTAAGGCTCCCAAGCTAACAAAGACTCCCACGTTTCCATCTGAAAGCCTAGCTAAAGGTGAGCCAATACCAGGATCCACCACCGTCCTGGTTTCAAACTAGTCGCATGGTTGCAATTCTCTTTTTGGTCCACAAGGACGACAACTGCCTGGGGTGGTGAAGTCCTGGGGAAGACTAGCCAGGGTCACCTTGGGACTCCAGGAACCACATTGGCTAAACTTTCAAAGCCTCGGAAAAGTGGAGATCATGCTGGGTAAAACCAGTAAAAGTTGCCCATCAAGGTATCTAAGATAGTGGACATTATACTATCCATTCCGGTCGTAATGGGTTAATCTGACATCAGAAAGACTTTCTTTTATTGACAATCAACCAGAGTGGAAGGTAGAGATATTGATTAATGCCACAATATTTGGCAAGTTATCCATGATATCTGAAGGAGAAAGAGTGATATTCACTAAGTTATCATGTTTATTGGAATTATTATTCATTAGGGTTGAAATTAATATGAAAAAGTAAAAGAATTGAACAAAGTGTTGTTGGTGGAATTTATTCCGTCTGTAAATCGATCGATTTAAATCGATGTAAATAATAAATAATATAAGAGTATAGAATAGTTTTACTTACTCGGATACTTGGAAAGCCTGTCCTGGAAGATGAATGGAAGAGTTTACGAGTATCAATCGACTACAGTTTAGATGCTTTGATAGTTCAGTGGAATAAGCTTTCATGAATTGAAAGCATGAGCTGGTAATCAGTTTGCAGCGAACACTTTCCATCATTAGGTATACTTCCTCAAATGGTAGCTGCCTTTGTTGTATGTAAACTACTTATCGAAAGTCATTCATTGGAAAGTTCTCTTTTGTCATTGGCAGCAACCTTTCTCTTATGAATTTATCTACTCTGTAGTTGTAGAAGGCTTGTTTTATTTAAAGAAAATGGCACGATCTTTGGCTCTACTTGCTGAATCGTTGCTAAAGGCAAACTACTAGCTTTATTAGCTTGTTCTTGTAAGTCATCTGTAGCAATGTAAGTCAGTCATAAGTCATGTTATCCATAAACCATTGCTGATGGAGCATTATTTTTGTTGTGGACTGCCAATAAAAGGATAAAGCTCTCGGCGTTGATTCGACTTCATTCGATCGATCCTAGTGTTGAAAAGATCAGACCATAGTTCGCGGAAATTACATTGTTTTCTGCAGAACTTCTCCATTTCCAACCTTATCTTCGCCACGCATCAATGGAGAAGCTTAGGCGACAATGAATCAGAAAGCATTAATTCTCGCCTTTTCAACTGTAAACGTTCATTTCGTGTCGTTAGTTGCATAAACGAATCGATCTTTATAGAAAAACCACGTCAACAAGTCCTCCATTAGAACTTGTTCGGCCTCCCTGGACTGTCGATGGACCTCATTAATACGCTTGTCAACTTATTTCGTTTTCCGCAAGTTTATTTGTTTATTTTTTGCTCTCAAGAACTATTTCATGACGTTCTAACAAATTTTTTGTTCATAAAATGCTACAAGTTTGAAAGTGGCTAGATTAAACTATGAGTGATTGGTCATTCGGATTAGCACATGTTTTGGTGATACAGGAATCTCTGAGGAAACGCTTGTGCTGTTGTTGGATTACATGTACACGGGCACATGTCGCTGTTCGCCAGAAATTCGTCATGCCGCTGCCTATCTTGGTTGCTCCGTCTTAGAAGAGGTGTGTAGTATTCCTTATCTTAACCAGAACTAGTGCCAGTATGATGCTGGTTCGACCCCGCTCCGGATTCATCAGGCCTATCTTCCTTTTGTGGACGGGAAATTAGTATCAGAGTTGTTTGAGAACAGTTCACTCCTTGCAGTCCGAGTGGGAAAGCTCTAGCCTGGCCATCCCAGGAGTTCAGTGTGAACCGATTCGATCGTCGTTCGACGACATTCATAAGGAAAGCAACAGTGCTCAAGCACCAACCGAAACGTCATGCCATTGTGCCGTTTCATTCGTTCATGATATTGCAAGCAAATGTGTTCATAATTGCTTTTCCTGATTATTTCGCACAGTTTTCCATGTTTCGCGGTTTTTTTTGTTTTTTATTTTTATTTTGTGCGACCCGTTTTCACATCTGCTATACAGATCCCAGCACTTCTCACGTTCCATTCGTTTCCTCGCATTCATTGTCCACGAAGATCTTCCAACATTTACATATGATTAGGGTTGCTGCTTGAGGATTTCCATTTCATCTTGAATGTCGTTGAGTGCTTGACGAGTTGATTCTGCCTGGAGTCCTGAGATTGCTGAGCTGGAGCGTTCCTATTTGGATTGCAGAGAATGATTTTTTTCGCAGACAAGCCCGGCACCAATTTCTTAACTCGGAGAGATGAAGAGCTTGGTGGGCCCATGACGGCTTCGAACCAGCATCATGTTCACGATGACCGATACCACCACCACTATGGCATTTTGTTGTTCCCAGGAGTGACGTTGCGACTATAATTTGTATACAATGTATTCAGCTTTTGGATGAGGATGAGGATAACTGTGAAGTACACGACGAATGGCACGAGATTCGATTTTTAGAACAATTACGTAGATTTAGAAAGGAGTCCAAGTTTCTGGATTGTAACATAGTGACTGGGGTTTGTTTTTTTAGTAATTTTATTTAAGTTCTAAATGTATTATGGTTTGGTTTTCCCTAATTTTTGCTCTGTGTATCTTTGTGAGTTGTTGTAATTCTTTTTCTTTCTGTTTCATTTAGTAGGTTTGCCGAAAATACTTTCAGATTCATGAGTTAGCTCAATTCTATTCCAGCGCTTGGCGGTTGTACGATGTCATCGACTGTTGATGTGCGCTCATAGTGGGCATTTGGAAACGGCACTCTCGGGAACTCTGAATAGCGGGACGGTGACATTACGTATCGACTCTCATAATGTCCACATTTCCACGTAAGCATTTATTTCGACGGGGCACGTGTAACGCAGCGGTGGGAGGTGCCCAGCAATACACATGTGGTCGATCTCTGCGTCCTAAATTTTTGAGCTTTTGAATTCCTAAGCCAATATCCATCAGTTAGTTCAGAAGACATAGATTAGTGTTTCATAGTTATGATTAAAAAGGCTAACGACCGTTCTTTGTATCCAGATCGATAAATTACAGTGGGGGGGGGGAGCCAGTGCTGTTTTCCTCCAGCATTAGTCTGGTATCAATTTGCAGAACCCGGTGGGATAGAGGGGTCGGTGCACCTGGGGCGTGGTTATCGATCCCATGTGTGTATAGGAGGGCGCTTCCGACCAGTGCGCAACAACCGCCGCTTACAAACGGTAGAAAGTTATATTCCTAGTTCCTTTGTAAAATTCGACCATATTCTCGACTTATTGCCAGCCAAATCTCTCGCCAATTATTATGCTCCGTCGTGACGATCAAGCGTTAATGACTCTTTGCTCGTACTTGTTTTGTCTCTTGTACATTTGCATTTCTTTTGCTGACCCCGGAGGGTGCGCAAAACGTGTGTGCGTAAAAAATTGTTAAGGAACTAGTTTCGGCTAGTTAATGGATTATATTTAATAGATCGAAGTAGGTTTAGGGAGGATATGAAGATGCTTGTCGATTTTGCCTATACTGGCGTGTTAGATGTTGGGCGAAGGCGATCTCGAATGCTACGGGTGTCCGCCTTCGATCTCAGCATGAATCATCTTGTTGATCTGATAGATTACAAGATACGAAAGCTTAGAGATGAAGAAGAGTTGGCGAATAGTGGTACGATCTTTTTTACCTGTATGTGCTACGCAAATACTTTTTCTCTTATATGGTTAACGGAATGTAATACTAAGCCAGATAAACCGTAACAATGTTCGGGAAAAAAAAACTTTTCAGGTCCTGTTGAAGAAGTGGCGCGCGCTAACCACAGTGGAAATAACAACTTCACACCAAGTTGGTCTAACTATTTGGATCATTTATAGCATGGCTTTATATTGCTTAGGGCCATATGGCTATGGTTATATGGCCATATTTTTCGTTTTATTTAGCACATTTGCGATGAAGCAGGTCGATTTCAATGCAACTAACTGTACTTCTCAACTTTACGCAGTCATATCTATCCTTATAATGGTCCTAATTGATTGGGATAAAATTCTTAGAATCTATAGATCTCCCCCAAAGGGAGCTACAGTTTACTTTGTCGCAATGAAATCCTGATTTTCTGGAGCCAACAAGACGTTTTTTTTTAAATCTTTTTCTTGAAACTCTCATTTCCAACACCAGTGCGATTGAACAATAGGAATTTGGTAGAATTGGACATGATCTCTCCCTCGATAGTCGTTCAGGGTTTACCACTTTGGCAGTTTGTCTAAAACATTTTGCTAAAGAATGTAACTCTTTAACCAAGGCTAAGATCTGGAACACAAATCTCGTTTTCAGTGCTGTCTTATAGATTCGAATTCCAATCGCTGCACCCTGTATCGATATTCCAACCTTAAGCTTCTCAGGTCGTTACGCTCTCAGGTATTGTAAGTACCCAGAGATTGCCGGTAGATATCGAAAAACCAGCTTCGCGGCGAATATGTTCGGCCATTAGCACACCATGTGCCGTTTAAACTGTGTTATTTTTTTACCATTTTCCTCATATATTTCCATTTCATATCTCTCTATTTATACGTTTAGACCGTCAACTTGGTATCAGTAATCATGATGAGAATCCGCTAACTTTTATTGGCTCCGCAGAAGACATTACTGCACAAGCAGCGGACGACTATTACTCCATCTACGAGGAATATGTGATGGGACCCCGACGTGTGCGAAAAGTATCAGGACGTTTAGAACGTAATAAGTATCGGCCAGTGGTTGTCAAGAACTCAACTGTGGTCTCTCTTCGTAGGTTTTTTTAAAATTTAAAGACACTAAACGGTTCACCAAATACTGTATAGCTTTTTCCTTCGTTGGAGTTTTCTTTTTCATAGTTAATTCTAGGGTCGTTACGCTCTCAGGTGTTGTAAGTACCCAGAGATTGCCGGTAGATATCGAAAAACCAACTTCGCGGCGAATATATTCGGCCATTAGCACACCATGTGCCGTTTAAACTGTGTTATTTTTTTTACCATTTTCCTCCATATATTTCCATTTCATATCTCTCTATTTATACGTTTAGACCGTCAACTTGGTATCAGTAATCATGATGAGAATCCGCTAACTTTTATTGGCTCCGCAGAAGACATTACTGCACAAGCAGCGGACGACTATTACTCCATCTACGAGGAATATGTGATGGGACCCCGACGTGTGCGAAAAGTATCAGGACGTTTAGAACGTAATAAGTATCGGCCAGTGGTTGTCAAGAACTCAACTGTGGTCTCTCTTCGTAGGTTTTTTTAAAATTTAAAGACACTAAACGGTTCACCAAATACTGTATAGCTTTTTCCTTCGTTGGAGTTTTCTTTTTCATAGTTAATTCTAGGTTTCTTTCAATTTAAGAATTCTAGGAAATACCACCTTGATCGTTGAATAATACAAACGTCTAGCCTAGTATAGTCAACACGTGCACATGTAGCGCAGTGGTCATGGGCACCGTGTAGTACACATGGGATTGATCCTCATACCCCAGGTCAACCAAACCCTTACCCCTCCAGGGTTGGCGAATTGGTACCACACTTGTCTGGGAGGATAGCAGTACTGGTTCGATAAATCTGTAGGCCACCGCGATTCATTGTAAAGGCCAGATGTGCATTTAATCACCTCTAGCGGTGCTTAATGGAGTCGAATGCATGGTGCATCCCTCAGGGATTGAACAACACCAAGAGATTTATCCCTTATCCTTTTATGGTCAACATCTTAATATTGCCGTCAAACATTTAGATGTTTAAAAGAATTTATTTATTTCGGAGTTCTTTCTCATAAACGTTTATTGATTTCATTGTTTACATGTCTCCTCTTTCACATTCTCTGTGCATCTTCCAACACTTCTTGCTTTACATTCGTTTCCTCGCATCCACCATCGGCGACGGTCCTCCAACGTCCTATGTGTGGCTTCGGCTGCTGCTTGAGGATTTTCTTTTCGTCATGAGTGTCGTTAAACGCTTGTCGAGTTCGTTCTTCCTGGAGTTGTGCGACTTAGTATTATTAGGGCGTCCCCATTTAGATTGCAAAAAGTGGACTTTTTTCGGACATATCTGATAACATTTACAAATCCAGGAGGGTTGAGGGAGTTGGGGAATTCGGTGTGTGTGCTCGAACCAGCACGGTGCTCATGATGGTCGCCATGATTGCCACTGCGCTACCTACTCCATGAACATTATTTTGCTATTATTTTACAGGTGATACTAACAACGGCGATGTGACAGTACCAGCTGTGATAATGTCGTTCCTGCAAGAGGATGAAAAACGAACATCAAATGTCGACAGCTTTGGTTATGGTCTTCCTGAAATCGTTGCTGCTAGTGATGTTACTGTGCCATTGATTGTTGGGGATCAAAAGGTGCGCTGAGCAGTATTTAGAAAGAACGGTCAATTTCGACTGTTGTCTGATTATCCTTGCAAGGGTTTATGTTGTGTTATAACGTTTTACTAGAGGTTTTTTTTTGAACTCTATTTTCTTCGCCTTCAACGAGCACCTTGTCAAACACTCCTTTTCAATTACACATAGTTTTTATCAAATGTAGTTAATTTGAATCCCTAGTTTCAGGAAATGATGGAAAAGCCGTTTAAATGTCCGTATTGTAGGCACAGGTCGAAAGAAAAGGGTGGACTTGAGAAGCACATTAGGTGAGTTGAATTCGTAGAATTATTATTTTTTGTGGGTAATATCGTTTGTTTGTTGTATAGCGGGAAATATATATTCCAGATGTATTCATACTGGAGAAGCGCCATACAAGTGCAAGTACTGCCGTCAGACATTCAAGGTGCAGAGCAACTTAGTCCGTCATATTCGCACACATACTGGTTTGTAAAATTAGGTACCATACCCATCTTGCAGTCGCAGTACATCTATGGTTATGATTCTTAGGAGAGAAGCCGTATGCATGCAAGAAATGTGGACTTTGTTATGCAGATAAGAAGAACGTGGATGCTCATGTGTTTCGTGAGCATCTGAAGATGAGGGAGTTAGTATGCAAAGCTCGCGGATGTAAAGCTCGATTCTGGCGTCATGATCGATTTGCATATCATTGTCTTAAATATCATGGTACTGTGCCACAGTTCTTTCAATGATTAGGCTTTTTATTACCAAAAGGTCTGCAACTGTTCTAGTAATGTATCACAGTTCTTTCAATAATTAGTCTTTTTATAACCAATGGATCTTTTTCTCTCGATCTCGATGGCTTATTTTGCAGCCCTGTGAAAGTGAGTAATCCAGGTATCTAAGTAAGTCCTTATGTGGAACATAGTGGTTCTTAAGGTTGAGTTTGTCGATATCACATACCTAACCCAGGTGTCTAGTATTATTCTTTCATATTTTTAATAATATAGTGATATTAAAGAATTGCAGTCAATTGCTCTTGTCATAGAATGTTTTAAATCTTGAAGTGTTTCATAAATTTTGCATATGAAAACGTGATTTGTTAATTCGAATGGCTTAACCAATAAGTTATTGATTGATGCTTTATTCCCACCAACATTGATGGTTGCAAGCGACTTTTCCTAGTCGCTGTTGCTGTTCAGTACTTTCAGTACTTCCGCACTCTTTGCAGAAAGGTGGTGCGAGAAAGAAACAGAACTGCAATAATTGTAGTGTTGCTCTAACTGATGGATGTTGATACATGTATACGAGAGAATATTGGTTGGCAAAAACTTCCGGAAGATATACGTGTTTTGCTTGGCAATTCCCAGAGAGAGTACGATAAACTTATTCTCGAATATTCCATCAAAAATCAGCTACGCTACAAAGGCAATCTAGGTAAGTTCAACAGTCTGTGGATGCTAAATAGTTGCATTCATAATTGTTTCTGTGCTCATTGGTCACAACCGCTTCTTAACCGTTTAACATCGGGAAGAAACATGCTGTACTCCGTTGTTCCAATCAGACCGCAGAATTCTACTCCTATAATCTCCACTCGAGTATTAAGATTGTCGCGTGCTCTCTATGCTGCCTAGGTTGGGTAGGTGACAAGTTTGAAAGTAGGGTTACAAACTTGTTTTGGAAAGTTCTGAATGAGTAGAATTAATAAGTTGTGGTTGATATTATATAATTTTTGATCTGCCGTATGAAAGTAGAACTGCCGCGAAGTCATGTATTGATGTCAAGCTACGGTTGCTAATCGTTACGAGCTTTTTTAATTGAAATGGGAAACACTGGAATCTACAGATTTTACCAGAAGCGTATAGGTTAGTGGAAGGATAGCAGTTCGTTAGTGATATAGTCCTTCACGGGAAGCAAGGCCTATTCGACCCTCTCTTCGACGTTTTCTGTAAAGCCGTGTGGGTACGCTTTAAGTAGGCTATCTTCAAGATTGCATGGAGAATCGACTCAACCAGCATTTTTTGATTCACAGAGAAATCTAGGAGATTTCGCTTGTTGTTTCCTGGAGCAGCAGCCGAAACAACAAGCGAAATCTTCTAAGAACTTTGTGGACGATGCGGAACGAATGCAGGAATTGGTGGAATCTGAGGAGTAGACGTGATGACGGTCTCTGCAAAACGATAAATGAAGAAAAGTAAACATGTAGGGTTACTTATACCACGATGAGGTTTCGAGCTGGCGCTCGCAATTTTTTTTCTTCACGTAGGACCTTGTGTTCCGCAGGGCATCAATGGGATTTGCAGGTTTCGAGCATGCAGGTAAAATGTGACAATGTGGAATTCTAAAAAAATTGAATTGAAGGAACTAAAAATGAAAGTAGGAGGGCGAGTACGGCAGTGGTGTTGGTGCCGTTCATAACGGGCATGGTGCTGGTTGGAGACCGTACCAGGTTCGCCAAGCCTCTCATCCCTCCTGGGTCAGGGATTGGCTACCACACTTCTCTATGGGGGGTTCCACTCTGTGCAGTCCAAGTGGAAAGGCTCCAGACTGACTCCAGGGAGAATCAAGTCGGCCACTAATCGAGATCATTAGCACCCTCACGAAGCAGCCGAAGCAACACGCGGAATGTATGAAGACCTTTATGGATAGTGAATGCGAGGAAGCGAATGGACTGTAACAAGTGCTGGAATCTGAGCGGTAGATGTGATAGCGGGTCATGTAAAAGAAAACAGGAAGAGTTTTTTTGGAAACTTGAGTACACCCATGGTGCGATAGACCGAATTTTCTTATGTTATGAAGTACTCATTTCCTGAAGTACCTCTAATCAAAAATGTATGGGGAATTGTTGAATGGCTGTTGTATCCTCACGACTGTATTGAAAAAGGGTTTTGTTCTAAGCGAGTGTAGCGCAGTGCTCGGAAGCGCCTTGCAATGCACATGGGATCGATCCCATGGCCCGGGCTCACGAAGCCCTCAAACCCTGTAGGGTCGACAAATTGGTAACAGGCTTGTCTGGGATGATAGCAGCACTGACTCGATGCATCGGTAGGCCACTTCGAGTAATTGTAGAAGCCAGATATGCATTCATTGTCGACCAATTATCTGTGAATGTCTCATGTACTTTCACATAGTCTGAATTGTTTCTAAACTTTCATGGACTTTTTATGGTATTTCCAGTCGTTTAGTACGTTTGAGAAGTTATGTTTCATTGGTATGAGAAGTTTGCCACTTGTAGTTCGTCATGTCAAGAAAAACGAGGAAACCTACTATGACATGATTGTGAAGTACAGCGAAGCACATCTTATGCTCTACCCTTACCATCTTTCGGATATTATTGTACGAGAACTCCGAATCACCCCCTTCAACTACTATATCAACATCATCACGGTTCGGTTTGCTTAGTACTCTTACTTTTACAAATGTACAAACTACAAGTATGGTTGCTGTATCTCCCTTTTGGATGTATCCTTGTAGGACATGATACAATCGGAAAAGTCGTACGATTCGTTGCCGAATTTCACAGCTGCTGATGCAATGAGATTGCTGGGTATAGGTCGAAATCAGTACATTGATCTTATGAATCAGAACAGGTAATTGCAGAGATTTTTAATTTTTTTCTGGAATTTTAGGAATTCTTAAGCTTACAATAGAAAGTTTTATATTTTGCTACTACAACATTTTGCACCTGGTATTCATCGAACTAAATATTTTTACGACATTTTAAAACGCCTTCACATCTTGAACTGACATTTGTTTTTTGTGTGATTAACTCCTACCAACGCTTTATCTCCTCATCGTAACTGGGGTAGGAGTCCGGCATTTTTATCAAGAAGCCCAGCTAAGACTAAACCAATACCAGGATCCAGCACCGTCCTGGTATCAAACTAGTCTCACAGTCTCATAGTCTCATAGTCGCAAATCTCTATCTGATCCACAAGTGCGGCCACGGCCTGTGGTGGTGATGACTTGGTACAGACTTTTGCCAGACTGACATCGGGACTCCGGGGAACCACAATAGCTAGGCCAGCGAATTTGCGAAAAATTGGGGATCTTGCTGGGGCATACACAACCATGAAAACGACTCATCCAAGTATATAAGCGGTAAACCAGTGAAATTCTGTGTAAATGTTTTTACATAAAAGTTGTATGAATCAGTACAGTTTTGGTTCTTAAGAAGTAGTGGAACTTCATGGACAGAAATGACACAGACATGGTGATATGAATTTAGAGTACGGTATTACATTTACCAGTGACTTTTTTGTAATAGAGAATGTGAACAATGGGTCTACTTTATTGATGATGAATAAGCGTTTTCGGGAACTTTCGAGAATACGTATACCTCGTATTTTCAGGTCTAACAGGAAATTTCTCCGTCGAAGTCGTCCTCTTCGTGAACTTTTGCCGCAGAAACCAGCAAAGGTTTTCTTTTCTCTCATTTGGTTTTTTTTTTGACGAAGCGTAGCATGTGCGACAAGGTCAGACCTGACTAAGCGTGCAGCTGTTTGAAAAAATAATTTTGAAATGACTACACTAGTATTAATGCCGCTTAATACCAATAAGGCATGGGTTCGACTTCGACGCAGGGCAACGAAATCCCATACTTGGCTAAAATGCCCTTTGCAATCCAAAAGACCTTGGAGCAGCCTGTCATGGTTATCCTAGAATTCCAGGTAGTACCAAATTGAGCACTCAACTATATTCCAAAATAAGACCAAAAAACCTCTTTAAGACCTGATTCCACACACAAATCTGAAGACCTTCGTTGATGATTTGTGCATGAAAAAAAGATCGAATTGAAGAAATGCTGGGGACTGGCACAATATTTGACTTCGGTTCATGTAGAACAAATAAATATTTGGGCGGAATTATAGAAAAAAACAGGATACAAGCTAATTTTTTTTTGATTCATTGAAATATTTGTATCTAAGCAGTCTGGAGTCATTGTGTGTTTTAAAGGGTATGGGATTGATAAGTATTAACCAATTTAAGCCTCAGCTTTACTAGGTTCAAAGGGATTTGTGCTCCCCAGATCAATCCTGTTGACGGGTGACTGCTGATGGGACTGGTGGATAGATAACTAGCTGAGAGAAAGGCGAAACAAAGGAACCACCTTGTGTGGTGGTGAACGCGTTAGCCCCTGGAAAGGGTAAAATAGCGTGTTTGATCACCACTGCAAACACTTGTGGCCCGGAGTTTTATAAAGATCTCAGCATCGTTGTGGTTGTACTAACTAATTGTTTTCAGCGAGTGGTAGAACCCTGGTGGATTGTGTGTGCGGGAAGTATCCTCGAAGCTGACATCAAGGTACTCTATGGTGCTGTTTGCAAAACTTGTATCACTACTAATTTATTGCTTCGCAGTTGTTAACAGAAGATGAACGTCGCGTCGTTGATAATCTTATAGATGAAGGGCCGCAAGCGGCTGGTTTGCTTCCAGTTCCAGTTGTTCACTCATTGCTTAACCGCGGTTTGGTATACTTGGATGTGCCTGTTGTTGAATCAGACTATGTCTACGGTATGCTGTTATCTAAATTTTTCGTTGTAAATCGTTTTCCTAGATTTTTGCCGTTTATTTTTCCTCCATTGTTGCGTGTCATACATTTCAGTTGCCCCTCTTGACGGCTTTGTGATGAACCGCGTTCTTGGAGATTATTTTGAAACCCTTCTGTATAAAATTTTTGTCGCAATTGACGATCAAACCACCGTTAAAGAGGTATTTTTTGGAATATTGGTGGTGCTTGTTTAAAATTGTTAAAACTTCCTGTCTTCTTTACCGTTAGTCCTCGTTGATTTTCGATCCTCTTATACTTATTCCTTTTTAGATGGCTGAAATGCTTCATATTGATTTTCATCTCGTCGCTAATGCGATCTCCGTATTCTGTCGTCTGGGATTTGCAAGAAAAAGGGTCACCGGAATGGAAACTGCGCGACTTCATTATAGCTGGGCACAGATTGTCTCTGTACCCAATTCTCCAACCGTGTCAGTCATAGCCTTCATGGTTGACATATTCGTGACAACACCTCATTTCTCGTAGCAGACGCTCTGAATTGAAATCAACTCATACAGGCCACACTGTCTACTCCCTCGAAAAATATTTCTAGCCGTTGTGAGTGTTGAGAATGGCTATTTCCTCGTCCCACTACGGTTCAATCAACATTTGGTAATCAGCTTTACAACATATATTAAGTATGTCGCTTTATTCTTTATGAGCTATTTCCACCAAGACCTCTCGCTAGAGTTCAGGAGCTGCAATGTTCCCTAAGATCTTTGGGAGCACAGTGGTGAGTGCACACTGTATGTGTCTCTATCTAGCTTCTTAATACCCTATTCGGTAGCAACACACAATGGGTCCAGTTTTGCACTTTATCCTGTATTGCACCGTAAGGGCACTGTAGTGTCCATATTCAGTATAGTGGAGTTCCAAAGTTTTTTTTTTTCACAGCGCTGTGTACATGTATTCGTTAGACAATTGAAAGCAGTTCGTAGTAGCAGAGGTGGGACCAGAAAAACCAATCTCTACACTTAATGATTTTCAGAAAACCTTTTTCGGTTTTTGAAGATGCTCGTTAATCGGCAGTTGGATCAACTATTGGTTTCGTTTCAACCACTTTGGTCACTTAGGCAATGTGCGGTTATAGAAATACATAAATAGACATAACGTAAGTCGCAAGGCAGTACTAAACGTTGGCCTGGCGGCAATGAATTGCATAATGGACATGGACCATAGTTACACACTAAGTACTGGCATACATAGCACTCATAGCCATAGAACGGTAGAACCAAGTCTCTTCTACAGTATTGTTATGCTCAGAACCCCTAATGTACTCAAGTTGTTGAAAAAAATGCTTGTCAAAAGCCAGAAACTCCACATAAAATTCCACGTATTCGAGGATTCCACCAGCTAGGCAAAATGGCTACGAGGCGTTATGCCTTAATAAAGTGTAGAATGTAGCTCTTCATGGAAAAACGTGTACTACAACTGTGGTGGATGAACTATAAATTGAATAGAAAATGTCATAATAAAAAATGAAATCAGAAAAGCTTTAATAGTCTTAATGTAGAAAAAAAGTTCTATTCTATCTCAAGGTAAATCCCGTGGCAGAAAATGATGGGAAACCATCTCATCATACCTACCATACTTCTAACCCATGTATGAGTTGAAATCAATTCAAGTCGGCACAAATGTATTAATATTCTGTTTTCAACTGTTCAAGGGAACTTTTGAAACTGAATTACATTTGTTAAACTATTGCATATGTTGCATTAAATTTTTTTGTTGTTACTTTATTTGTTATATCATATGTGGTACTATTGGAAGTTATTTCACCACCTTGTAAATATGTCGTATAATGCCATTATCAGTTGAGCTGTTGTATTTACAGAGATGACATGGTATCATCGGTAACAGGAGATTTGGGAGAATTGTCTGCCTCTTTGGCTTCACCTCTTGGTGACGATGATGAGGAGGAACAGGCAACACAGCTCAGTAACTGCACGACGAAAGAGATGGTACTTCTCTGCTCTTGTGATTTTTGAAGACGACTCTCATAACTTTCGAATTCCATGTGATAATTGTCCTAGATTGCATCACAGCCTACTACGGATGTGTCATCGTCTTCTCAGAGGGCAGCATTCCTTTTTGATTCTTCCTTAGCAGCCTTTTTAATGATGGGGAATTTGTCCAGCTCGCTGAAAGTAAGTCTTTGTTGTTGTGATTTTTTCTTTACCAAAGTCTACAATTTCTTATGTCATTTTTTGTGCTCTCAAACTCTCGACTCTTAACTGCCATGTATGAAGGCTTACCAAGATATAGAAGCTTCCTAGGGTCATGCTGTTACACTGTTTGAAGTAGGAAAGTTGGCGGACGAACAGATGCGTGATTTTCTAGAACATTTGGAGTGTGTAAGTATTTTCGTTCCCGTTATCTGAAATTCCACGAATTTTTCTGAATATTGTTAGTGATCGGAGGCGCCCTTCAATACACATGGGATCGCTCCCGCGTCCCAGTATCACCAAGTCTTCCATCCCACCTGAGTCGTGAAATTGGTATCAGATTTGTCTGGGAGGATAGCAGCACTGGCTCGATACTCGATACATCAGTAGACTACTGCGAGTCATCGTAAAGACCAGATATGCATTAAGTCTCCTACAACGTTGCTTAAAAAATGTTAATGCATGACCCATCCCTCAGGGATTGATCACATCCGAGAGCTTCAGATTCATTGGTGTAGGATGAGAATATTATGTGTGAACCATTTTTATATTCAGGTAAATCGTTTTGCTGAAGGAGAAGCGCAGCGGTATTCAGAACATGCAGTGACATTGCTGGATATTCTTCGGAGTCTTCGAAAAGAAAGAGAAGTGGACATGCTACGGGGCGAGAGTCTGTTGAGTCTTGAACCACAGAGTCGCATTCGAGTCCTTAGCAAATCTTACGGGTATTTTGATCATAATTTTCTTCATCATTCCTATTCTTGCATTGCTTTTCCTCGTAAAGGGTAAAGCGTTTAACGGGTTTAGCATTCTGGTTTCCATGGCTCCTCTATCGTTTGATGCGTGTACAGTACCCGTCTCTTCTTTGCCATTTATTGGCCCGCCAATACCTGAAGTGAGTATTTTTACATTTATGAGTTATCATCGTAATCACTTGCATGTCACCAGTTGTAGTCAAATGACGTTGATAAGAACTACAATGAACTACCGTAGGCTTAAAATTTCCGTTGTGGTATTTCATGTCGTTTATAGGCCTGTTCACCTTGGCTACGACTGGCAATATATTTAGCTGCTGGGAGTGGACCAGCATCTGCATACATTCCTAAAGGGACAAGACTAACCCGATTACCCCCCGTTATTTCTCATTCCGCCCGTCTTCTGGTTTCGTCGTCATCTCATGAGCCACAACTAATGTCAACGCATAACGCTCTCGTTGCTCTAAATGACATGCTGCTCACCATGCCACTTTTTGTGCAGGTTCGGTTACAGTGTTTTTACTTATTATGCTTCCTATTTATTTCTGCTAAAAATGGCGAGTGTGGTGCAGAAGTCGGAGGCGCCCTGTAATACACATGGGGCCGATCCCCCGCGTCCAGGTCAACCAAGCGTTTCATCCCTACTGGGTCGCCAAATTACTACTAGACTTGTATAGGAAGATGGTAGCACTGGCTCGATACATCGGTAGGCTACCGCAAGTCATTGTAAAGGCCATGTATGCATTCAATCACCTCCAGTGATACTTAATTTGAAGTCGGATGCATAGCGCATGCCTAAAGCGATAGAGAGCTTTGTCATTTATCCTTTATAGTTATTTCCCTAGTTTCTATTACAATTCTTACACTTGTTATTGTTATGTGTTTATTCCTGTTGCACCTACTTTTAGTTTGTTTCTTGACTTGTTCGAAAAGTGTTGTTCGTTAGGGGCTATATTGCAGTTGTCCGTCGATGGTTTGCGTTTTCTATTTTGTAGAGCTTCCTTTAAGGAATATCCTCATTGTTCCGAGGACGATGAAATGGTATACGTGCCTTTTCCATTTGATGGAAGTGAAAGTGAAAATAAGGGTTTGTTTGTCCTTCCTTTCTAAATACTTATTTAAAGACAACATTGTAAATCATTTTCTCTTTTGCACTATTGACTTCGTGGCCATTTTTTTGTCAGTTGCAAGTTGTTTTCTAATTCGTTCAACCAGCTACAAGTTAACTGTTAAACGTTTCTTCTTCACTGCAGTAAATGCGCTTTTCTAGGTAGTTTCTCGAGACATCCCGCCGTACTCGCACTTTCATCTCGTATTGGTCTCAACTTCTTGTGTGGTTACATCGTCCTCCTTAACAAAGGTCTGAAGCGGAAGCAACCGCTGAATAAGTTGAGGGCAAAGCCTTCTTATGAGTCTTCTGTGCAACGGGAGTCGCATACGGTTTTGAGGTGATAGTTTTATTTTTCAGTCGTAATTTTATATGCCTCCCAACGGTTTATTGCTTCATCGTGGCTGCGATGTGTTCCTGGATTTCGGGCTGAGATGTACAGCGGGGATTCATCGCCCGTCAGGGTCTCCCAAGCTGAGAAGGAGTCCGGCTTTTCTATCAGGAAGCCCAGCTAGAAGTAAACCGATACCATAATCCTCCACCATCCTGATATCAAACTAGTCGCGTGGTGTCAAATCTCCTTCTGATCCACGAGGGCCGCGACTGCCGGTGGTTATGACGACCTGGGGCAGACTTTGACCAGGTAAACCCGAGACACCAGGGGAACACAATGACTAAACCATCAGAAACCTGAAAGGAGAAGGTGCTGGGGCCCGCACCACCGGTGAGGACGGCCTGTCCAAGTATCCAAATATTTTATATGTGGTATTTAATATCCAGTTTATCTTATTCTTTTGTGTAAATGGACGTAGGCGAAGTTAATGCAGTATATTACGATATAAACTTTATTCTACGTTTTTCTACTTTTTATAATATCAGTGCACTTCCAAGTGGATTCTCATACGATGATTATGTGCTGCTCGACTGTGTTTTCGGGATACCGTTATTCAACTCTCCATTAAACCAAGCTATTTGCACTCGAATGACAGAGAAAGGAATTTTGGAACCAGACAAGTTGGCATTAGTTCTTGTTCTTAGTTGTTTTTTTTTTATTTTTATTAGCTTTCTCTTCAACATACAAGGGCACATGTGTATTGATATCAGTGCACACGCTGGTGGATAGATTGAAACGTAGGAATTGTTTTTGATGAACATTTTCCCAGAATGTCTACTTCCGTAAAGAGTTTTTGCTTCATTTCTTGTATTCAGTTGTCGGGTCTCGCTGGCTGTGGCATCCCTAGCACGTTAGTCGAGAGGCAACGTATCCGTTTTCAAGTGACGGGCATAGAGTTAAATGCAAATTGAAGGCGGTTTTTTGTTTCCCTGATACGCATATGGATTCATAACGTGAATACCCTGTTTCTACTGAGCAGATATGATGCATACCTTCTGTGTTTACGAAGACTTATTCATTCATGCGTGTGCGAGTTTCTTCGCATATATGCAGATAACATTCTACAAGTCATTTCGTGAAGAATACTACAATCAAATGACTGAGCAATACATTAGGAATGGGTTAGAAGTCGCTTCCATCGAATAAACTGCGAGTCTACTCCGACAGACTGACAGACTAACTGTGAGTGTATCCAGCCTGCATACTGGCAGCTGGCCAAGCCACCTGTGAGTTTCAGTAGCCCATCAGTAAACTAGTTAGGGGATGGATACGTAGTCTCACCGATTCTCCTTTTCGAATTCTGCCATGCTTTATTTCCAGTGAAGAATTGGAAGACCAAAACAGGTTCTGAGAGGATAGGATCTGTGAACACAAGAGTGACCTTCCGGCAGTCCTCACCAACACGATGGCTCGTTTGGTCACATGTTATCTATCTGGTTGCAAAGTGCCTATTCAATGGAAGGACATCAAAACCGTGTTGTACAAAAGTGAGGCCTTACCCGCCAAACTAGTCTGCTGTCTGCCGTTCATAACAGCCTCCTCCTGAGCCCTCCTGAACAGTACTGACAGAATTCTAGACGTCCAAATGGGAAAGCAGAGTTTCCAAAACAATTCAGCGCACTAGAACACGTCCACACGCTGACCAGATTCGCTGAGGTATCACTAGATTACAAGAGATCGCTCTTTCTCATATTCATCAATTTAAAGAAAGGCTTCGACTCAGTTGAGATAGAAGCAGTGATAGCTCTGGACAAGGAGAGGTGTCCTTGCTCATTGTACAAGTGTCCTCTTGAGCCGTATAAAAATTTCGCAGCCAAAATATAACCATTCTTCAACGATCAATTTTATCACCTATAGTCCCGTTGATCGTCTGGCGACTTGAGCAGGCTCCAGTAAATCTTCCATTTTTTCAGTTTGCAGTAGTAGCCCAATAGGTTTTGCTCGCTCTAGGGACTTGTGAGCATCATATCTTTCTTCTACACTTTTCATGAGAAACTCTGACCATCAGGTCGGTGATTTTTATAATTAACACCCTATGACCCCAGCCACTAACGGCTCTTGTCCATCGTTTGTCGTTCATATGCATTAAGGGTTCTGCCAACCTTGCCCTCGACTGTTTGGCGTACAAAACGGCATCTTTGATTTTCGGTGCTTGACGCAGGTCGGAGCTTAAGATTCCATTCCTTACTTGTGTGAAACGGGATACTCCTAGCATCGTCCTTTCGACTGCGCGTTCGATAACGCTGAGTGATCGTACATCCTGCTTACGCAGCGACCAGTTTCTGACGCATACGTTAAAGCAGGGCCTACCTTTCAGTCGAAAAGGTGGACACGGAGTCGGGCGTTCTTTGTTCTCCGCACTACATCCTCGATGCTCTTGAAAGCTCCCCTAGCCGCTCGTTTCCTTCTGCTCAGCTCTGGAGCTAAGTCGTTCATCACGACCAGTTTCTGACGCATACGTTAAAGCAGGGCCTACCTTTCAGTCGAAAAGGTGGACACGGAGTCGGGCGTTCTTTGTTCTCCGCACTACATCCTCGATGCTCTTGAAAGCTCCCCTAGCCGCGCGTTTCCTTTTGCACAGCTCTGGAGCTAAGTTGTTCATCATGTTGATTTTCCGACCTAGATAAATGTAACTGGAGCAATCGCTGATATTCTTTACGTTGAGCGTGAATGGGACATACAAAGCCAATCCGTTCCTCATGGATATCGTTTTTCTCTGATTTAGTCGAAGACCAATCTCCCTGCAGGCTTTATCAAAGTCGGCATGCATTCGTTACGCGTGGCTAATGCTTGGTGTTTTGAGAAGGATGTCATCAGCAATGCGAGCGTGGTTTAACTGTCGACCATGGATTTTCATCACCGTGTTACCCCACCCTTACCCGCCCCTCAATGTTCGAATGATTTGACAAATGATAAATCAAAAGACAAATGAACGATTTAAATGGGACAAAATGGGATTATAAATCGACGGTCGACATGTACACCATCTTTGCTTTGCTGATTAAATCGTTCTTATAGATCCGAACATTAGCCGAGCGGAACGAATTCTTGCCGACTTTGTTAAAGCCTGTGGAAAAAGCGGTCTTCGACTAAATCTCGCAGCAGCGATGTACGTGAAAAACGGATTGGTTACGTATACCGCATTCACGCTTGACGGAACGGATATGTCTGGATGCTCCAGTTGAGTCTTTCTAGGTTGCCAAATCAACGTGGTGACCGACTTAGCTCCGGAGTTGAGCAGGAGGAAACGAGCGATTTGAGGAGTTTTAAAGAGCATCACGAATGTAGTTAAGAGAACAAAGAACACCCGAATCGATGGTGGCTTTGAACCGGTTGCCAAATCAACGTGGTGACCGACTTAGCTCCGCAGTTGAGCAGGAGGAAACGAGCGATTTGAGGAGTTTTAAAGAGCATCACGAATGTAGTTAAGAGAACAAAGAACACCCGAATCGATGGTGGCTTTGAACGACAATAGATGCACAAGTCCCGTTATCTATCGGATTATTCGCGATGTCAAACCCACGGAAGGAAGATAGGTCAACGATTCGATAGAGTGTTTAGGAGGATGTTGTATGAAAATGTAATGGTCAGCGAACCGTAGAGCGAGTAGAACCCGAAGAGCAGGATCTACTGAGCTATGCTTTCACGCGACTGAAGCAAGTGGAAGGCTTGTTGGCGCTGTATGGGGTCACTCGTCGATCAACGAAAGGATAGGTGCTGCAAATGCTATCTATAGCTTGTCCAACGCAGATTTTCCAGAGGCGATCCTTAGACTTAATACTTTGCCAAAACACCTCTTTCTGCACAAGTTTTCGAATTCATACCACTTGGGGCTAACAACAAGGCATAGTCGCATATGTGTGAATGTCTTTGTTAAAGTAGAGAACACTGTAATAGTTCATAGGAAGTTGTAAAATAGTCGGGTTGACAACAGACGAGGGCCAAATACTGTCTTAGTAGTTTGTTGGATTATGAATTTGGATGTTTTCACGCTCATTCAACTCTTGTTTCCTTTCAATTATGAATACATGTTACTATTTCGATGTTTAGCCGCAAGAACATCCAGTACGCCGACAAAGCAATAATTGACATAATTACTGATCTGTTTGTCACCTGGAACTATGGCTATACTAAGGTAATGTGTCGACTCCTCATGCCTTATTTTTATTATATTGTTTTACAATTTGTTGTTATAATTAATTGTTCACTTCAGAGCCCTTTTCCATGTAGTGAGCCACGAAAAGTGGAAATGGTTCCTCCAATTAGATCGATATTCTTCGATCCTATAAAAAATGAGGTATATGCATAGGTTTCTTGTGGTTGGGTTACTGTTCATCACTTTCTTATTTCTGTTTTGCCACTGTGATATTTGACATTTCACTATCGTGTAATCATTCCGTTTGCTACAGAGGTTTTGAGTTATTCCGATTTTAGTGGAAACTATAAACATATGAGCATATATTTTTTCTAGTCTTCATATGGGTAGTTTTGGAAAAATTAGTGATCAGTTCTTTTCTGTGTTCTTTAATGTGATCTTTGCCTTAGTTTTACCTATGGTGTATTTAAGACAGATTAAAACATTTTATATCTGGTTTGATAAATAAGAAGGATAAAGGTCTACACGTTGATAAATCTCTGAGCGATGCGCCATGCATTCGACTTCACTAAGCATCGTTTGAAGGGGATTGAATGCATGCCTGACCTTTACAAGGACCCGCGGTGGTTTACCGATGTATCGAGTCAGGAGTGCTATCCTCCCATACTGGCACCAATTTGCCGACCACGTGGGGATGAATGGTTTGGTGGCCCAAGGGCACGGCAATTGATACCATGTGTATTGCAGAGCACCTCCAACCACTGTGCTACACGCGTTCCTTTTGGTTTGATTCAGCGAAAAAATACTCTGAGGTTAAATTATTTTTTATTGTTTGAGAACAGGATGAAACACTACGGTAATCTCATTGTAATATGGACTACCCGCCCCTAACAAATTTGTCAATCATGGCAAATGCTATTGACAGAATAGACGATGTTTAGTGCTATCACTTATGTGTCACCCGCGTAATGTTCTTTTGCAGTCAGGAAATGTTATTATTCCTACGTTGCCGTTTTTCTCTGAATTTTTCTTGTTAATGGCACTTGCGATCAAGTGTCTGACCGTCTTAACTCTTGTGATTAGGAAGTGCGATGCGAACAATTTCTTCTCTCGTTGACGGGACTGGGGACATCATGCTATAAGTTAGTTTTCAGAAACAACGTGATTTTGACAACGATGCGATTTCTTGGCAGTAGATTTTAAGCAGCGGAACAGTGGAAATGCAGCTCTCTAGTGTTCTGTGATTCGGGACTTACGGGCAGTTACTCTCACACTTGATTACTTAGACCTTTATATAATCAACATTTCAGTGGTTCCCAAGACCGACTTCCTGTTAACCTCGGCATTGATTGATAATTCGATGTTTTTCTTCAGTGGTTGTACAATAGAATTTTAACTGTATGGTGTTTAACAGACAAATAGTGGTTTCAAAGGTGGAAAACACCATGAGTGATTTTAAGTGAACTCCTCATCGTTCAATGTATTAGGTTGGAGTATAAGAGCATTCTGACTTTCGTTCAAAAACCTTTTTGTGTTATTGAAACTTATTCGTGCCCAATTGGAATATGTTTTGAAACATTCTTTAGTAAGAAGTGCAGGGGAAAAGTAGTATTAAATTAAAATGGATAGTACGTATTACAGTGAGGGTCACACCCTTTACAAGTAATCGCTTCTCCACCTCGTCTTCGATAACGCACTTCTGGCATGCAGAATATCCATTCTGAAAGCGTTTCGACGAAGGCGACAAAAGCCCAAATCCGATTCCGTCGGGATCGCCGGTTGGCGAAGGCTGAACAGTGACCATGTAGCGAGTCTGAATGCTTCGTCCCGTTTACAATCCCGATCAATCAGTGTGATTCAGCATCGTTTCACTGGCACTGGCACGATCAGTCAGATCATGACTGTGTACAGAAGAGCAGCGTCTGATACAAGCATAATATCTGACGCGTCTTCTAGCTCCTAAGCACCGAAACACTACGCCCGGTAATCTCATTGTAATATGGACTACCCGCCCCTAACAAATTTGTCAATCATGGCAAATGCTATTGACAGAATAGACGATGTTTAGTGCTATCACTTATGTGTCACCCGCGTAATGTTCTTTTGCAGTCAGGAAATGTTATTATTCCTACGTTGCCGTTTTTCTCTGAATTTTTCTTGTTAATGGCACTTGCGATCAAGTGTCTGACCGTCTTAACTCTTGTGATTAGGAAGTGCGATGCGAACAATTTCTTCTCTCGTTGACGGGACTGGGGACATCATGCTATAAGTTAGTTTTCAGAAACAACGTGATTTTGACAACGATGCGATTTCTTGGCAGTAGATTTTAAGCAGCGGAACAGTGGAAATGCAGCTCTCTAGTGTTCTGTGATTCGGGACTTACGGGCAGTTACTCTCACACTTGATTACTTAGACCTTTATATAATCAACATTTCAGTGGTTCCCAAGACCGACTTCCTGTTAACCTCGGCATTGATTGATAATTCGATGTTTTTCTTCAGTGGTTGTACAATAGAATTTTAACTGTATGGTGTTTAACAGACAAATAGTGGTTTCAAAGGTGGAAAACACCATGAGTGATTTTAAGTGAACTCCTCATCGTTCAATGTATTAGGTTGGAGTATAAGAGCATTCTGACTTTCGTTCAAAAACCTTTTTGTGTTATTGAAACTTATTCGTGCCCAATTGGAATATGTTTTGAAACATTCTTTAGTAAGAAGTGCAGGGGAAAAGTAGTATTAAATTAAAATGGATAGTACGTATTACAGTGAGGGTCACACCCTTTACAAGTAATCGCTTCTCCACCTCGTCTTCGATAACGCACTTCTGGCATGCAGAATATCCATTCTGAAAGCGTTTCGACGAAGGCGACAAAAGCCCAAATCCGATTCCGTCGGGATCGCCGGTTGGCGAAGGCTGAACAGTGACCATGTAGCGAGTCTGAATGCTTCGTCCCGTTTACAATCCCGATCAATCAGTGTGATTCAGCATCGTTTCACTGGCACTGGCACGATCAGTCAGATCATGACTGTGTACAGAAGAGCAGCGTCTGATACAAGCATAATATCTGACGCGTCTTCTAGCTCCTAAGCACTCATAATTCGCTTCTTCAAACCCCCCATTCACTTGGCGCATGGTTCTGCTTTTCAGTTTCTGTGGTTATATAGAACGATTTCCCGAGATTCGCTGAGCCAACTTGTACACGACGATACTTGGTTTTACGTTGTGAAGTTGATCCATGGGAAACTGGAAGAGCTCAACTGTGCTACTACGGTCTAACAGCCATGCGGCGCGGATAACGTTGTTAGTCTACCATTTGTACTGTTCTCTGAAGCATCGTTGCTCGACAAAAAGTTTCTCTAATGCGATGACCTTAAGAGCTTCTTCATTTTCATTCAGGTACAGCCTGTGTCTTTAAAAAAAAGAACAAGAAGGTCTAAGGTCTCAGAAAAAATTGTATAATATCGTTGATAATAAAGTTAAATAGAAGTATTGGATACCGAGGGGCGCGTGTGGCGCAGTGGTTGGAGGTGCCACTGCGACACGCACGTGGAGTCGATCCCTGCGCCCATGGCCCACCAAGCCTTCCATCTCTCCGAGGTCGGCAAATTGGTACCAGACTTGTCTGGGAGGATAGCAGCACTGACTCGATATATCGGCAGGCCACCGCGAATCATTGTAAGGACCAGATATGCATTCAATCACCTCCAACGATACTTAATGAAGTCGAATACATGGCGCATCCCTCATGGACTGATCAACGCCGAGAGCTTTATCCTTTTTTTATTGGATACCGAGCTTCGTTACGAATAAGTGAAATAAAATGTCAAAGTTGCCAAGGACTTGTGCTCAGTGCTAATAGTTCCCTATGATAATTGAAGCGTCACAGAGTACCCGATGAAAGAGAGAAAAACTTACCGGCAGATATTTATTGTCGTCATTTTTACTTACTGCCTACTTCTTTTTAATGACAGGATATTACGTGAAATGCATCCACAGTGATGCTGAGATATTTGCAAAACTGCGGACCGCACGCTTCTGTGGTGAGGCCGAACAAGTTCTAATGGAGGACTTGTTGACGTGGTTTTTCTATAAAGATCGATTCGTTTATGCAAGTAACGACACGAAATGGACGTTTACAGTTGAAAAAGCGAGAATTAATGCTTTCTGATTCATTGTCGCCTAAGCTTCTCCATTGATGCGTGGCGAAGATAAGGTTGGAAATGGAGAAGTTCTGCAGAAAACAATGTAATTTCCGCGAACTATGGTTTGAACTTTTCAACACCAGGATCGATTGCAGAAAAAGTCTGAAAAACACATGGTCTGTCGTGGAATGGATGGGGGGACTACCTTAGTTCATTTTTTTTTTGTCCCGTCTTCACGTCTACTCAGTGCGGATCCTAACACTTTTCATTTCTTCACATAAATCATCAACGAAGATCTTCCAATTTTGCGTGTGGCTTCCATTGCTATTTGAGGATTTTCATTTCATCGTGAATGCCGCAGGCTGCTTGTGGAGCAATTCTCCTTGGAGACCTGAGAGAGCCGCGCTGAAGCGTTCCCAAATGGATTGCAAAGAGTGATTTTTTTTCCAGACAAGTCCGGTACGAATTTTTCGACCCCAGAGAGAAGAAAGGCTTGGTTGGTCCAGAGCGGAGTCGAACTAGCACCATGCTCGTGGTGACGGGTTTCGCTACCACTGTGCTATCCGTTTCCTACCTGACTTTATTTCAATAATTAAGATTTCAGTGTTCATATGCGGTTCCTGAGGTCCTCCTCTAGACATTGAATATGTGGATCTACCATTGTAGAGTGTCATCGTGAGGCCAACCATGTGCACACCAAAATGATGCTATCTGATGTCGATGCACCAAAGTTCTGAACGGGAGTCGCCTCCTTAACGTACGATTAAAAAGCGTCGAAATTGCCGAAGCGAATTTCAGGGCCTAGGGATCGTTGAGCGCTGGGTCACAGAATTCGCTGTCATCACAAGGATCACTGCCATCCTAGATAAGTCCGAGTCGCAAGGTAACAAATCTCTCTACGGTCCACAATGGCCGGTAACCGTATTTGGGTGCAACATGAGAAGACCTAGCTTGGCAGTCTTTAGCTTCTAAGGAAAATCATCTTCGATCAGTATTCAACAGATTAATGAGAACAAAAATTAACAGACCCTTAACTAGCAGATGGTCCGTCATAGTTGATGACATTTGCACAACAATGAAGCGAATGGAATCGTTGTCGGCGGGAAATGTGAAGACAGGTTGTTTAAGTATCCAAGTAGCTAACTACCAAAACCGTTGAAAAAGGGGATCTTATCAATTGTATTTTCGGGCTCGACTATTGTCGCTAAAAGTTGATACATTTATATGCACTATGAGAATTACTACCAGCTGACAAATACTTTCTCGAGAGTGCTTAAATAATCAAGAATTAAAAAAATACAGCAGCAACATATCTCCGGAAACTACCTAGCAGATACGCCAATCTGGAGTTATACGAAGCGTAGACTACCACCATTACAAGTAGCAAGAGCTTGTAAGGCACCACTGAAAGGCGATAAAAGATGCTCCCAAAGAGGACAGCAGGCCTGACTGAATCCGTAGAGTTTAGTAAGAGATTACACAACGGCAGCTTGAAAATCGCCAATTGCATGACCTTTCCTCAGTGTCCTTTATAGGTAGGACTGAAGAATATTGCCTGGGACTAAATCTCATCGACAGTCTTTTTAGTTAGCATCCATCTATCTTTGGGTATGGGTAGTGCTTATCAGGCCAATTTCGGCTCAGGTTGAGGACCACACTATTTAGTTAGCGCATTCTTTTAACAGCAATGCGTGTTACTGGTCCATAATCCGGTCCGGAGACGTGGTCATGTATGGTGGTGTCATGAATGCTGTGGTCCACCACATCCATCTGTCACAGCCACCCCATACCCATAAATGGATGAGGAATGAACATGGCTCAGATGGAAAAATCAACCTGAGGTATGGCGTGAGGCCATGATTAGTCACGGGACACTCCTCTTTGCAGTTCATTTTTGGGTTTTTAGACTTTGTTAAAAACGTTTCAAGAGTTTTAAGCAGCTATTTTGGATTCTTGTGCGAGGCTAGTAGCTGTTAGTTCAAATCTTCTCCGCTGTGGCTTTGTGTCAATTGCGTGCGTAGTAAAGTGTTTTGTTTGACTCTATGCTTCCCGTCTGATTACTCTCTTATCCGGTCACATAGTGCTCCATCCATTTCGCCAAGGTATTACTCTCCACATTCTTTATAAGAAATCAGGTGTATCGTTTCTGAACTCATACAATCAGCCTCTCTACCATTAGGGCAAATTATGCCAATGCACTGGCTCTCATACAAACGGTTTCGAACTGGCTGACATTTTAGAGTGTTCGACGAGATTTCAATTACTGCTAGGCCGTTTATAAACATCGCCTTATAGCTGTGTTGGAGATAAATGGAAAGTTAAACGGGATCTTATTTTCGCAAGTCTTGTCATTTGGGGCTTTAGTTTTCTTCCAAACCTATTCGGAGCCGCTGTACAAACATTCAGAAATGAACAGTAGGGAGGAGTGCATCCTGATCACACATGGCTTTGCTCCATATCTCAGGCTAGTTTTTCAAACCGCGCCATGCACATTTTTTATCTATATAAGACTGTGTGGCTGACCTTCAACAATAACTCGAAGATATTTCAACAACAATAACTGAATGCTTATAAAGAAGAAATCGGAGATTGTTTAAAAGACGCTGTTTACCATGGAGTGCAAATTTATGCAATGAGTTTTATCTGCTAAGGTTTGTTGGATAGTTGGTTTGGAGTGGGTGGATAGCAGCCGCACAGAGTACTACATGGGCGAGGACTGTGCCTGTGTCAGGTCATTGGATTAGCCTGAGGTACGGCGCCAGGTCACGCGTGATGACAAGACACTCCTCCATGCGGTTCATTTTTGGATATTTGGAATTGATTCAAAACTCTTCAAGAGTTTTATGCGCTGATGTTTTCGATTCGTGCGTGAGGATAGTGGCTCCTACTTCGAAATCTTCTCCGTTATGTTCCTGCATCCTATGCGCGCCTGGTGGAGTGTTTGGTTTTGATTTGGATTTACCGACTAGGTGTTCTTTTATGTGGACCCAGAGCGGTCTACCCGTTTCACCAACGTATTCGTCCCTGCACGCTTTACAAGAGATCAGGTAGACTGTACCCGAGCTCATGCAATCACCGTCTCTACCGTTAGGGTAAATTATGTAGTTTTTCGTTATACATAGACGTTGCTCGGAGGCGACCTACGACACACACGTGGTACCGATCTCTGCGCCCGTGGCTCTTAAACTTTCCATCCCTCCGTTGTCGTTAAATTGATACTAGACGTGTCTGGGAGGATAGCAGCAATGGCTCGGTACATCGGTAGGCCGCCGCGAGTCATTGTGAAGGCCACATATGCATTCAATCACCCCTAACAATAGTTCCCGAGATCGACTTTCTATTAACCTCGGCATTGGATTACAAATCTTTTGTTTTCTTTTTTACAGCAATTGCGAGGTTGTTATATAACAACCTCGCAATTGCTGTAAAAAAGAGAACAACCGCTAGCAACACTCGATGAAGTCGCCTTGATGGCCAATTTCACTCATGTCGAGGAAAACGGAAAGCTTGTCGACACCCACTTACTTAGGTACTGGATAATCCAAAGAAGAGTTGAGTTCGAATTTTCTGTCAAGGCATTATTGAAATCATTGAACTAAACATATTTCTCATTCTACACCTGCTTTTATATCCTCTAAATGACAGGACTTTTCCCATAGCTTGTAGTTTCACGGGGATAGGGAATATACTTCGCTAGACGATGAGACGTTGGTCTGTCTGATTTACGACATCACTTGGTGGATAATTAATTCAATGTCTTCATAAACTAAAGGATCTCATTGGCCGGATGTAAAGGTCGTAAATTGTGTAAACTATTATCAAGCTGTTGCTTAGCTTGAATGGTAAATTTGAAGTATTGAATTTCCCACCATCGTGTGTTGGATTTCTCTTCAAGCGATTTGTGTATTTGACTTTTGAAAGCGATTTTAGAAAATGGACAGCCATAACTGGTTGCCTTTTGTAGAGACTGGGCACAGTGGTCAGGTTATTTACTAGTTGAACGAACTGGCTGGCATAGCACCTCTGTACGACGATGGCTAGTCAGTCGTTGTACCTTCGGAATTGGTTCACTTTATCTCAGCTAAATATTTCTTCTAAATGCTGTCTTCCACGCTAAATTACTTTTTTGTATGTTATTTATTTATTCGTTTTTATTTGTTGTTTATTTATTTATTTTATGTTATTTAGTTTATTTATTTTATTTGATTCTTTTTGTTTATCGCATGCAATTCTCTATTGCTACCGTCGCAGTGTTTGAATGCCGTGTACTTTTGGGACGCTAGCGATTGGATGAAGGATAAACGAGCAAGTTCAGCTGTTTATTTGCTGTGATTCATCTACTTTTTCACAGGTCTGAGTGTTCTTCCTTCGTTATCGGATGCGATGATGTGCGATTGAACTTCATCGTTGATAGTTATGCATCTGGTGTTTGTCGACTGACGCAAGATGGATCTTGGAGCCTGTGAACGAGAAAAAGAGCTCACATTTTACTCATTACATCTCTCACTCACTACTGGTTAATAACTAAGTTTGCGGTATCATCAAAAGCTGGATTCAAATGAAAAACGGCAACACTACCGGTTTTGGTTCTTTGACCTTAGCGCGTTGCCTAGATGCGATTGCACGAACATCCGAATTCATATGCACGGAAGGTGGTTGAGAAACCTAGACTAGTGAAAAACACTATAACTAGAAATTCTTTAAGCTTTTCTTCTACCTAGCCAGACTTCAGATAAAGCACCTGTGTGACAAGAGCTTGCTGTGTCCAGTGTTTTGCCTCCAGTGTTTCAGGACGTTCCACCACAGCGGTCACCTCCTTTTTCTCCTTAAACATCCGGTTTCGTAAATTGATATTAGAGCTCGGGGAAGGCTTTTCACTCACTTGCAGCGCTTTAATGAGTAAATCCCTTGCAACATCCTTATCGGTAACGGGGACGCCATCAATGTCAATGATATGGTCTCCCACCTGAAATCAAGCAGAAGTACTTTCACTCACAATGCGCCATTTTAAAGCGAACGACTCCTTTCCTTATAAATAAAGCTGTTTTCTACACAGTTGTCTTTGAATGGAAACTATCGATCTACTCTAATGTGATTTTAGCAGTCCAACTACACACTGGAAATATGCTTATCGATCAAATCGTGATCGTTGTCAATACGCATGCATTTCGTTACTCTACTGCGTTTTACAAACACAAACAAAATGTCTGACGTTGAGGATTTCAATCTATCTGATTTCTAAGGCGTCTGTTGTAACATCTCGAGTAAAATCATGACGCGTTAGTAGCGAAATAACAAACCGCCAACTGAGTAGCGGACAGCGAACCAGGATCACAACGTGAGACAAGCACTCGATTCTGGAAGTGCTTGATTCCCAGACCAAGCTTTGGTCCATTTGGTTGCCATACCAATTTCGCAAGCTAAACAAATTGCTTTTCATTACCATACTATTGACTTACTAATAATTTTCTAATGGTTTTTACTATTCTAACCTAGCCCATACTATTGACTTACTAGTACCTTTCTAATGGTTTTTACCATTCTTCTTTCTGCCATAGCCCATAAAGCTCTCGGTGTTGATCAATCCTTGAAGGACGCATCACGCATTCGACTTCTTTGAGCATCGTTGGAAGTGATTGAATGCATATCTACTCTCTACAATGACTTACGGTGGCCTACCGTTGTGTCGAGCCAATGTCGCTACCCTCCCAGACAAGTCTGTAGCAATTTTCTGACCTTGGTATGATGGGGGACTTGCTGGAGCTGGGGCGCATAGATCGATCCTATGTGCACTGCAGGGCGCCTCTGACCACTGCGCAGCGCACGCTTCTTTTGCATCCTAGGAAATCCAGCTTTCTTCGAACAAACATCTATGTCTTCACCAAAACCGTATTTTCCCACTGAATAACGTAAAATCAAAGGACACACTAGAATTAGTTATTTCCATTTTACATGACCCGCCATCACATCTACTCTGCAGACCCCAGCGCTTCTTTCATTTCATTCATTTCATCACATTCAGCATTCAAACATTTCGAGTCTTGCTTCGGCTGCTTCTTGAGTCGATTCTCCTTCGAGCCCTGAGATAGCTGAGCTATGGTGTTCTCACGTGGATTAGAGGCAACTATTTGCAGCTTAGGTAGGTCTGGTATCTCGATGTGGTCGTACCAGCACCGTGCTCGTGATGAACAGCATTACTGCCACTGTGCTATCCGCTCTCTAGAATTGTAAAATCAGACATAACAAATGAAGTATAATGAATGTAAACTTAATTATGCTGAGATATTTGCAAAAGTCCGGACCGCATGTGTCTGCGGTGGAGAACGAACGCACTATTGTCCTATCCGGGGAGTAAGGCGTACACCTCCACACCATGCGGGTCCTTCGTTTCTCCTGTCTCTCAGCTAGTTCTATCGATCTCTGCCGTCAGCAATCAATATAATAAATGAGTTATTAACTGATCAAGCAGTATTAATCAATCTCTAAGGATTAGACCACGCATTTAACATTCATTAAACATCGTAAAGACGAATGAATAAAGAATAAAGCCGCCGAAGTTGATCAATCTCTAGAAGATGTATCGTGGATAGGACTTCATCGGAGATCGTGGAGGTGAATGAAGTCCTGTTTGACCGAAATGACGAATTGTGGTTTTCCTGAGTTGCGGATTAAACCTAAGGTCCTGTTTCCACTGCAGGACACCTCTAACCACTGCGTATGCACACCGCCCTAGAATTGAAATACAGTATACTGTGCTGATATAGAACGCTGTTCTTCTCAGTCCATAAACCAATTACAAGAGCAATAAACGTCACCGATGCTTCCTCCATTTCGCTTCTTTGTTTCTTGTCTTCCTTCCAGTGAGAATGAATATAAGGATATTAATCCGACTTCTCGATATCCGTTTCCTCTTCATTTTTTCTTCTGTTTTTTGTTCGATAAACCTCAAACTCTCAACAGATGTTCTTCCGACTGATGGACAACTTGCAATGGATTGATGATTTGTGCAAGTGCTTCCCATTCGCATTTTTAATCACCACTGTAAAGACACTTCTCCCACCCTCATCCTCAGTTTGAATAGAGGAAAACCACTTCCAGGCGACTAATGAGTAGTGGACAGCGTGTGAACAAAGGCAGCGACCTCCAATTCTTCCCCCTCCTCCCTCCCCTCCATTTTGGGCTTCTAGAAATTAAGGATGAAAAAAGATGGCAAATTAGAAACCGAAACGTTTGCTGCCACTGGTGTCTAATTTTGGTGCCTTAGTCAAATTCTAATACATTAGAAACTCCTTCGTAGTGGATGTACAACAAGAACAACATGCACAAATGACGTCATCTGATGTCATTGGGAAAAGTGATGAAATTTTACGTCAAAAGGTCACAAAACTGACAAAATACGCGAATCCATCTCTTCTCTGTATGAGTTTCGCACGAGCTTCAGGAATGCGAACGCGAGCCTCAAGTTCTTCCGCTTTCTTCTGATCTCTGAAAGAGTACTGCTGTAAACGGGCATGAATGAGGAATATAAGAGGTAATCACAATTTTCTTGCCTGATAATACTAAGTCTAGCAACCGGTGGCGCAAAACGTAGTGCCTTGAAGAAGCTGTTCTGATCAGTAATTGACTGGCCATTTACTTTGAGGATTTGATCACCGATCTGTAGCAGGGTTTCAGCAACTCACTAATCATATATGGGTGACTACAGTAATCGATCTGTATTAAATGTATTGCAGTATTTCAATCAAAGTGAGTAATAGTCTATCACGGTAATCGATCAGTATTAAATGTACTATAGTACTTCACTCAAAATGAGTAATAGTCTGTCAGTGAAGCGTATTTTAGCAAATAGCCTCATTTTTCGCATAAGGAAATCCGGATTGACTTTGCCTTAGAGGGAATGAAATTAAAAATCTGATACTTGTCCAACTATTCTTAGTACTACGAACTACTCTATCGCTTAAGCAATATTGACAAAGTTTGTAAATAGCAATTACTCACAAGTTGCTTCCAAAAATGGAATCAACTTAGTTAAAACTCACAGTGGACCCAATGGAAATCGATTTTTCGATGAACTGTAACCAATAGCTTATTCATTTTACGTAGTTTAATGAACTTCGCGAAGTTAACTACGCTCCAGCGGGGAATTCTTGCTCAAATCGAATAGTTTAATAGTGCGTATAACTATGAGTAGCTATGAAGCAATTTTTTCATACTTTTAGTTTACCATCGGCAATAGTTCCCTCTTGGACTTTTGTGATGATCAGTTTGTCGTTCGGAGTTGCTCCCAGCGGTTCTCCTTCCTCCATCGGGATTTCGATATCCATTTTCTCAGCTTCCTAAATTACTTCAATGTTGGTGATCTTCACTTAAGGAGGATTTGATCGTCTGCTTCTTCTAAGCTTAGAAAAAAAAGGCGTCCTATCACTTGAATTCTAATTTAAAATGTTTGATGATGGAATATCTAAACTCACGTCACCCATTGTCAGTGTCTGTGAATGATGATCCGACCGCCAACGAACAACTAATGAAAAAGATGAGACAGATTGTGCTAAATTTATTTTATTTACAATAAAACTACTATCTCCTTATACACACTGATCCAATGGCCAATATCACTTATGCATCATCTTTCATCATCGTCAAAAGATCCAAACAAGAACCACTAAGGGCTTTGATTGCTGCCTTGCGGTCTTTCTATGGTTACTCACTGGATTCCGCTCTCTATTAGGACCCAAAAGGCACCGTATTTTTCGTGTAGGATATTTTCAAAAAGCTCTGTTAAATGCTTGATTTTTTGAAATCTATTTGCTAATCTATTTGATTGGAGGCGCCATTGCAACACACACGTGGAATCGATCCCAGCGCCCATGGCTTACCAAGCCTTCCATCCCTCCGGGGTCGGCAAATTGGTACCAGACTTGTCTGGGAGGATAGCAACACTGGCTCGATGCATCGGTAGGCCATCGCGGGTCATTGTAAAGGCCAGCTATGCATTCAATCGCGTCCAATGATACTTAATGAAGTCGAATGCATGGCGCACCTCTCAGGCATTGATCAACGCTGGAAGCTTCATCCTTTTTTTTATTTGCTAACTTCGCATTGCTAATGGATTTCATTCAGAAAAAAAGGGATATCTGTCCTAAGGAGCCTTCACAGCCAATAGCCTCGTTGGTGAACTCCGTGAACATTGTTTATCCCTACTTTCACCTATGACTGAGATGAAACCAAAACGCTTAACCACCTGCCACCCAATCCCCCCTCCCTTCCTCGCCCCCCTCCCATCTCTCCTGCGGCATTCATCACAGGTTTTTTACTATCTTCCATGTAATAGTGAAACAAGTAGTCTTTGAATTAACCACCTCGAGATCTCACGTCTAAAGGAAATCTGTGGTACAGAGGTGAAGCAATGTTTTTTTTAACGAAATATCGTCACATTAAGAGTGGGAACAGCTTGACCTACAAATGCTTCGTATTCTTGACGCTTCATTTCCTTTTTTTTCGATGAGATTTTAGCATGAATGAGCTGTCTTCACATAATCTCCGAATTTTTTCAGTCGTTTTGTTTTTTGGCAACTGTCATCCACAAACCGTCACTTAGCTCGGATGTGCGTTTGGATTGAGCTGCTACTTGAGCATGTTCTCTTCTTCATGAACTTCGTTCCATATCCATCAGACTAATCTTCCTTGGCGCCTCAAATAGCTGTCGTCCTAAGCATAAACAATACTCGATCGTTGTGTTAACCACAAGACATGTCGGACGTCAAAGGACAAGCCAGTTACCAATCCACCAGTCTCTAAGGGCTTAATTGACCGGATTCGGTAGCGAACTGGCAACCATATATGTATTACACCGTATCCTCAACCACTTCTCTCTCGCATTCGCAAGTCTAAAATTTACTGATCGTTGAAATAAAAAAATAAAATGTGAGTATGAAGATAAACTCAAATCCAGTAGATGTAATTGGGGGGGGGAGTTAAGTGAAACAAAGAAAAAAAAAACAATGTCACTAGATTTCACACATTGTGGTGATCGTAGCACGTGTTTGCTACGCTCCATTTTCTTGCCTTTGGCCTAAACGAATGTCACCGTATTTGCGTCTGGATTTTGCTACCATACGAAGGATTTGTCTGCATTTTTCCTGAAATCGTGGAGTAGAAATTTCTCAGTCGAAGTCGAACTCAACACAGGGGGTCGCCAGTATTTTTGGATCGGAGAGAGCTAGAAACTAGAAAACTCTGTTCAATTTGTCGACTCTGGAGGGATCCAAAGTTTTCCTGGCTTGCTTCAGGGTCGAACCAGTATAGGCCACGCTCGCATTATTGCATGATGACACTAACCACTGCGCTTCCCGTGCTCAACAAAAGGGTAAAAAAATCTGCTGCAAACATTGCAGCACTTAGTAGTTATCATATTTTGGTAAAACTTGTCTCTTACTCAAAATTCTTTTAACTTGATTCATTTCTATCCTTTCATTTATGTACTGCTCAGCTCACACCTATTATTCCACTGGATCAATACAATAATTATCAGTAAATAAAAAGAAATGTGATGACGAAGCCACCCACGATCCAGAAGCCTAGTGCGAAATAATTGTAGAGCAGTATTTTAACTTATTATTGACTGTCTACCCTTTATATTTCGCAATATACCCTGCCGTTAAAAAGAGCAAGCAGTCAATAATTAGTTAAAATTGTGAGAATAACTGCAGCCTCAGCTTAACTGGGTTCGTTGCCGATTTGGGCTTCCCAGATCAATCCCGTTGACGGGTGATTGCTGTTGCAAAAGGTCGATAGAACTAGCTGAGAGACGCGAAACGAAGGACCAGCATGGTATGGTGGTGAACGCGTTACTCCCGGGAAAGAACTATAGCACATTCGTTCCTGAGACCTGCGGTCCAGAGTTTTGCAAATATCTCAGCATCATTGAAGTTGTAGAGCAATATGTTTTCATGAAAATTATCTCCTGTAACGTTTCGATGATTGTGTTTGTATTGGTGAAAGTCATTGTCAAAGATACTTTACTGTTGCTATATTTTACCTTTATTATCTTGTACGACCCGTCTACTATGCGGGTCCCAACAATTCTCATATTCGATTCGCTTCTTCGCATTCATCATCCACGAAGGTCTTCCAACTGTTATGTGTGGCTTCGGCTACTTCTTCAGAAATTTCATTTCGTGTTAAATGTCGTACAATGCTGGTTGAGTCGATTTTTCCTGGAGTCCTGAGATAGTCGGGTTGGAACGTTCCCAATTACATGCAGACTGTGATTTCCCCCAGACATGTCCGGTACCAATTTTCCGATCCCGGAGTAATGAGAAGCTTTGTGACCCTGGGGCACGATTGAGCCAGCACCGCACTCTTCATGATCCTCATCACTATCACTATGCTATGCGCTAAACTACTATAACATTAAAAATGAAATAATCTTCTCAATTCTTTTTACTTATGTTTAGCAAACACGAGGTGTTATTTTATTTCTTTATTTACGTACAAGCTGACGTTTCGGCGGATTTCGCCTTCTTCAGAGCCCACTATTCTCCTCCAGAGACGATCCTCCAAATACTGAGCACAATAGTTTTCCTTCTTCTCGCACTTCTTCCACTTGGCGAACATCTGGTTCTGTTTGCTTCGTAGACAGGTGCGTAGTACTTGCAATTCGATGTCCAGTACTTGGTGGCAATCCTCTGGCAGTCCGCATATTTCGTGTAGTCGTTTTCGTTTTATGAATTTCGGAACGACTTGATGTTTAAGGCAGCGGCGGAAAAAGTGTATCGCCTGTCGGGCTAAGACGATCTTTTGCCTTAGTGACAGGGCTTCTTTTGCAAGTCGGAAGTATCTTGCTGGAACACCTTTTAGTAACTCCCAACTTTCTTTTAGTAACTCCCAACTCCCAACCCAACTGGGAACAAGTCGTTCCGAAATTCATAAAACGAAAACGACTACACGAAATATGCGGACTGCCAGAGGATTGCCACCGAGTACTGGACATCGAATTGCAAGTACTACGCACCTGTCTACGAAGCAAACAGAACCAGATGTTCGCCAAGTGGAAGAAGTGCGAGAAGAAGGAAAACTATTGTGCTCAGTATTTGGAGGATCGTCTCTGGAGGAGAATAGTGTGCTCTGAAGACGGCTAAATCCACCGAAACGTCAGCTTGTACGTAAATAAAGAAATAAAATAACACCTCGTGTTTGCTAAACAGAAGTAAAAAGAATTATTCCATCAATGCCGAGGTTAATAGAAAGTCGGACGTGGGAATCCTCTCAATGTTTTGCCACTTCTTCATAGCTTATAGATGTTACTTGAGTGTGCAACAGCGACCTGCAGCTGAGGTCTATATCAAATGAGGACGAGTTAGATATTTTTTATCGAGAAGCTTAGTTTGGAGTGAGGCACATACCACAGCAGAGCCAGCCGATTGTAATGTGGTTACTTCATCAACAAAGCGAATGAGAAAAGTTATATTATATCAGAAGTGTGGTAATCTTCGTGTCCTACCGGCACCCAAAGAAAGGCTCATGTGCACAACAATGGAGATTACGACTGGAGTTCGCTGATGTCCAATAGATTTACTGAGTACATGAATAAGAGATGTACATGGAACACGTCGTTGAGCAATGCTAGTCAGAAAATTCAACTAATGCTCTGTCAACATCATTTCGTTCTAGGAAATGCGCCCAAGTTGTTCCACTTCAATCTCTTGTTATTTTCTTTCATTTTTATTGTCTTCCTTTCGTGCTTAAAACTTTATCAATTTCTTTCTCTATGAAAATCGTACGTTGGCGTATCGTTGAGCATAATATAACGATGAGGCAAAAATTTTCCTAAGGTTCTAAAATAATGGGATCCATCTGCCATGCCATTTAAAAAGCATCACTTGATCTGTTCTCCTTCGCACCAATTCCTCTCTTTGTGGAACCTGTTGATCATCTCTCTAGTTCGCCTGTGTTTATTGAAAAGCTAACGATCTCGTCAGCAAAACGAACATTTCATAGGAATTTTTGCTATTACTTTTCCATCAATGCGTATGCCGTTCACGTCCCAATCGATTGTCTTCGTTAACCTTTGCAATGCGGTAATAGAGTGCTTTTGCGATTTGGTGTCACCCTTTTCCTATGGGTATGGTAGGGTGTCGATGAAAAAGCTGTATTTCGTGGTGCAGTCCCGTTCTCTGAGTTTATCATGGCGACCAAGACCATCCATGGTAATTCGCAATTCAAGAAGCCTCACCGTCAACGATGGGCGTGGGAATCTCCCATGGAGAGTACGATAACGAAATAGACCACATCATAGTAAATAGGAAGTTTTCCTAACCGATGTCGCTGTTGTCCTAAAATTTTACACGGCATCAGGCCACCGTCTCCTTCGTGAAAGATTTTAATTCTCGCAGAAAGGAGAAAAAGCCGCCAAATTCAAAAACCGTAGCCCCAGAACCAGCACAAACTGGGACTTATTCAACTGATTAGTCGGCTGTTGGGAAGATACCTTTGCAATGCGGTAATAGAGTGCTTTTGCGATTTGGTGTCACCCTTTTCCTATGGGTATGGTAGGGTGTCGATGAAAAAGCTGTATTTCGTGGTGCAGTCCCAATAACACTTCAGACAGAGTTCTTACGTAAGACGGATCCACTCATTGGTCGGAGAGTGCTAATGGGATTGGTTTTGTTTCGACGTTGTCAAACGCTTTTTCATAGCTAAAAAAAGTAAGGACTAGGAGTAGGTGCTATTGCTGACACACTTCTATGACCTTAGACACGGTTTGAATGTGGTCCGTGCAGCGAAATGCCGTTTGATATCCTGTTTCCTCAACTGATTGTGCCTTCCAAGGTTTTTGATACGCGCAATAGCCATAAGCCAGAAAATTTTTCGTGAAAAGCTTTTAAAACGCATTGAACAAACATATCAAACGACAGTTGCAAGATGCTTCCAGATCTCTTGCTATATATATATATACATATATATACATGTATATATACATATATGGAGACGATCTGTACCTACAATGCACGTACACTTGCATCCGAGGTACGCCAGTGTGGAATTGCACGAGATGCAGGCAACCACGAACTAACGTCCGAGCTTGCGAAACATTACAGACAGGCGATAAAAGAAGATCTCAAAGAGAGAAGAGCAGCAGCAATGGTCGAAGCTACAGAAGCTGGGAAAAGCATTCGCAAAGCCCGCCGAAGCTTCGCCAATTGCAAGACCTAGATGATTGCACTGCGACGCTCAGACGGAACAATAACAGCTTCCAGAAAGGCAAAGGAGAAAATCATCCACGAATACTACTCAGATCTCTTCGATAGCCACGTCCATCTCCCGTCATATGAAATAAAAGAGGATGGATATGTTGTTCCACCGGTTCTCCCTTCCGAAATCCGACATACCATTTCGTCAGTAAAAAATCGAACAGCACCATGTCCGGAGAGGATAACATCAGAACATCTGAAGAACCTTCCTCCAGTCCTCGTAAGCACACTGGCTCGGCTCTTCTCACGTTACCTG
>MQTX01000318.1:118356-222097 GCA_009735665.1 Angiostrongylus cantonensis
TTGTTCAAGAAGGGCGACCTACACGATACAGGCAACTATCGCTCAATCTGCTTGCTGTTTGTCGTCTACAAATTTTTAATTCGAGTCATCTTCAACAAGATTGACAGAACATTGGACGAAGGACAGCCATGTGAGCAAGCAGGGTTTCGAAAAGGATTTAGTACTATGGACCACATTCACACGTTCACAAGGCTCATTGAAGTATCGCGAGAGTACAAAAGACCGCTCTGTCTCGCTTTCACCGATTTACAAAAGGCCTTTGATTCAATTGAGATAGAAGTAATCATGGAAGCCCTTGATAGTCAAAGAGTTTCTACTCAGTACATAAAGATTCTTTGTGAGGTGTACAAAAATTTCACAACCAAAATTTTACCATTCCACAGCGATGTCAACGTTGACGTCAAAAGAGGAGTTAGGCAAGGCGATACAATCTCGCCAAAATTATTTACAGCCACCATCGAGAAGGTCATGCGAACATTGGAATGGGATAACAAAGGGATAATATGGGAGTGGAAATCGGTGGTCGGCAGATACATCACCTTTGCTTTACTGATGACATCGTTCTTATAACACCAGACATAAGCCAAGCGAAACGTATGCTTGCGGACTTTGATAAAGCGTTTGGTAAGATTTTTCTTCGACTAAATCTAAAGAAAACGATGTTCATGAAGAACGGATTGGTTTCGTTTGACCCATTCACGCTCAACGAAACAAATTTCTCCGAATGCTCCAGTTATGTCTATCTAGGTGGGAAATCAATATGATGAACGACTTAGCTCCAGAACTGAGCAGAAGGAAACGAGCGGCTTGGGGAGCTTTCAAGAGCATCGAGGATGCAGTGAAGAGAACGAAGAACACCCGACTCCGTGCCCACCTTTTCGACTCAACGGTTCTTCCTGCCTTAACGTATGCGTCAGAAACTTGGCCGCTACGCAATCAGGATGAAAGAACACTTAGCGTTGTCGAACGCGCAGTCGAAGGGACGATGCTAGGAGTATCCCGTTTCACACAAGTAAGGGATGGAATCCGAAGCTCCGACCTACGTCAACGGTCGAAAATCAAAGATGCCGTTCTATACGCCAAACAGTCGAAGATAAGGTGGGTCGGACACGTAATGCACGTGAATAATAGCCGATGAACAAGAGCTGTTAGTGACTGAATTTCTCGGGATGTCAAACGTACTGCAGGAAGGCCACCGACCCGATTGTCAAAGTTCTTCACTGAAAGCCTAGAAGAAAGTTATGATGCTTGACGAGTCCCTATAGCGAGCAGAACCCACTGGGCTGCTCTTGCACGCGACAGGGAAAAATGGAGGATTTACTGGCGCCTGCTCGAGTCATTCAACGACCAACGGGACTACAGGTGACAGGTGACAGGTGATATGTATATATGTATATATGTTTATATGTATATATGTATGTGTATATCTACCTATATTGTATGTGACGCCGTTCCAAAATATTTGGAAGCGAGCATAATCGTTTTGCTCATTTTGGCCGGAAGGGTTAATCCATGGCTTTTCGAGAGGATCAACTTGAAAAATGAGCTCAATGATGTGCGACTTAAGCCTACGCACTAAGGAATACGGCCAACTAGTTGAATTCACCTTTTTTTCAGTAATAAATATTATCACTCGTCAAAATTTAAAATGAAGCCACGTTTCCGTTCTACACGCTATTACAACAAGGATATTATCGATTATAAATACTTAGATAAAAGTATCTTCCCAGCGGTTTACGCCTCATCGTGACTAGGAGGTTAGGAGGTGTTCCTGGGTGTCGTCGGGCTGCGATTTACAGCGGGAGATTCATATCCCTGGCAGGGTGTCCCAAGCTGAGAAGGAGTTCGGCGTTTCCATCAGGAAGCCCAGCTAAGATTGAACTGATATCAGGGTCAACCACCGCCCTGGTATCTAACTAGTCACGTGAGAGCAAATCTCTCTCTAGATCCACAATAACGGAGACTGCCTGTATTGGTGACGATCTGGGCAGACTTTGCCTAGGCTGACCTCGGGACTCCAAGGACACGCATTAGCTAAGCCAGCAAGCTACTAGGCTTTTTGCGCTATTATTTCATCTAGTACAAATACTTTTGTACCGCTAAGTGGTTTTAAAATTTTTTATTTTATTGTGTTTGGGCTTTCCAAAGTTGATGTGCTTACCTTGCCATCAGAGAACAGTGCTGAAGAGCCATCGTTAGTAATTGTTGTCCAAGTAGCAGCAACGCAACATGGTAAGAACACAATAAATCTTTGTCTGGGCTGCAACAGCCCATAACCCTGATGAATACATGACCACTATTGACCAACATGACCACGACAAACATTATTTTACATGACCTGTCGTCACATCTACTGTAAAAACCACATAACTTTCTACATTCAGTTTGTTTCCTCGCATCCTACATCCACAATGGTCCTCGAACATTTTGCGTGTTGTTTCATCTGCTCCTTGGGGATTTCTTCTTCATTTTATGAATGTCGTAGAAAGTAGGTGGAGTCAATTCTTATTGAAATCTTTGAAATAGCTGGGCTTAAGCGTTCCCACGTGAATTGGAGGAGAGTGTTGGGATGGGGAATGAACTAGCATATTTGCTTCCAAATCGATGGCATCGCAAACAACTGCGCTATCCACGCGCCAACGAGTGACATAGACGAGGAATAGCCGGTCTCCTCAAAGAATGCAAGTGACAATAATGGTCAACAATAGTCACAAAATGTTCTGCAATGGCTGTCTGGGGACACCAGAACGAAAAGCGTATTCATCAAACTATACTCCGATAAAAAAAGCAACTGAAGTCGCAGTGAAGGGTGTAGGCATCCGGTTAGCATTTGGTATGATGTAGGCAATCAGAAGAATTCTGAGACAATCGAACATCTCTAGCCATCTGCGTAGTTTGGGAAAGTAACTTCAGATAAGTGGTGAAATTATTGGTCAAAAAAGGTGAACTGGGAACTCGTACTACTCTCGGATTCCCGTATTCCTGAACAGCAATCATCTAAGTCCAATGAAAGTGGGTATTCATGGTATTACGGTGACGAAAATAGTGATTGCAGTGAAATTGACCTCTCCAGCATCGAGGGTAATAGCATCCATCTTAGCTCGATGAAACTTTCTTGCTGCCAGGCAAACAGATAAAAAATATTGCCCGTGGGCCTTCAACGTTCACAACTTTTTTCCAACGTCTCGTGACAACTTCAAGCATTCGAGCACAACAGATAGCGATTAGCTTGATAGCTACTGTCATAGGAAACTCCAGATCATTTCCTCTGTTAGCTTATTCTGTGTTTGTAGAAAAATAGCTGGTGCTGAATCTCGTCGCATTCTGGGATTTTCGGCGATTTCCTCTTTTCGGGAAATGGTGTGTTCAACAGAGATTGAATGTTTTCCTCACGCAATTACACAAAGATTCCGTAACTGGGTACAACATTAAGCTGATATGGTAGAAACACAGTTCTTCTTGTTTTTTTTCTCAAGAAACAGTCTTGTAATCATATAGGTCGATTGATGCCCTCCGCATTCATTCACTATAACCATTGACGAGTTCTGGTATATGAGGGCAGCCAAATCTGTCGCAGAGTGGCAGCTTTGGCGAGAATGTTAGAGAGGTGCTTGAGGATTGACAGCTGAAGCGTCTCTAGGGCTTTCCCTATCCCCATTTCCTTGCAAATTCACTATTGCACTTAATCTGCGTTCATTTCTCATTCAATAAATGTGTCTTTTTCTCACTTCTTATAATTGAAACTTTAACCTAAACACCTTACCACTCACACTATGAAAATCTCCTATATGATCTCCAAGGTAGTGTTCTAGTGTTTTTCTGGTTAGACAAAACGCAGTTTTAGTAAAGCCATGCTAGAGTTGTCTAAAGTCTTCACATGCATAGGCGATTGCTGCAGTTATATATTGCGTAGAGGTGTGACTTAACTTCCTTCGAAGGTGAAGGCGATTTTTGATTTTGGTTTAACTGTTCTTTCGGATCATAATGTCAAACGTGTCAGCATAAGTGAGCTTGCTCTTCATTCTTTAGCCATCGTAGGGCGGTAAGCCATTAAGAGAAAGAACGACTGCGCTGATTCAGAAAGAAAACAACGTGTCTGCAAGTTCGACTAACACTGATTTTCACGTGAGAAGCGATTCCAAAAAGAAATCCAGTGTTGTTCCAGAGTTTTTATGCTGTTCTTTTTTATGATGTTTTGAAGCATGACAACTGCCTAAGAACATCAAAGGACAAGCTCTGGGCTCATCTAAGCTCAAATGAACGACGCTTATGCCAAACATAATTGTACTTAATGTTTATAAGATATTTTTGGTGTAAACTAAGATGACGCGAATTGCTGAGCAGCTATTCAAAATCTGTTTGCTTTATGAATCGTCAATCAGATTCGACGACGCGATGCTAAGTGTTGGAATCGTTTAGAGGGTTTCGAATTACCCTGACAAAAAAGAGAGAAGAAAGACCGTCGATCATCACCAGCCACCACCACAGCCACTGCTTTTATCGCTCTTAGCGCCGTCGTAAACGTGCTCCACGATGACCTCCTCGAACAGCCCGCCCAATCGGATGCATGTGGGAACGCGGCTGACCTATTCACTACCACGGACCGCCACTCTTGATTGAGGTCCATCGAGCCGACAGCCGACTGCGTCCAACGACGTCAACGTTGTTCAAATTGTGTTATCGAATAGTGTTTGTTGAAAAATCGAACAAGCGTCTTCTTGATGTTGTTGTTTAGTACGAAAAACCCAATTAATTCGTTGTGTCGCCGATTTTTCCCAACATTTGTTCGGAATGGCGACAGTCCAATCAAGTGATTTCGCTGAACGACTGAAATGATCACACATGCGATCTGGTTCGTTTACTTCACACTGGTTTTCTGATTCTATTAAAATCTACCATAAAACAAAATTTAAAAAACCACTAGAGAGTAAATGGTTATTTAAACCATTTTAAGGACTAAGTGAAGTTAGCGCACTCTTTTGGAAAGAGTTTTAACCTGATTGCCTATTGAAAAGATGGTGATTTCATATGGGCAAGCTACGCTAGAACTTCCTTCCTCTCTCTCTCTTTCTCACTCTCTTTACTTCCGCTATAATTCCTCACCGCTTTCATCTCTTTTTCGCTATATAAGCTTTAAGCGGTTCTAAAATCATCAAAATTCAACGCTATGATGCTTTTGATGTGTTTCTAAAATTAAAAAGAAAGAATTTATATAATTAGTCAACCATAGGATACGAAATTTCTTAATCTCCATTGTTTAGTTATCTTCATTGATTTACTTTGGCAACGTGTGGGTTACTTTTTATTTTATTTTATTTGATCTGACTTCATGTCTACTGTGCGGATCCCAGCACTTCTCACATTCTATTCGTTTCCTCGCATCCATTTTCCACGAAGGTCTTCCACCTTTTACTTGTGGCTTCTGCTACTTGTGCTTGAGGATTTTCATTTCATCTCGACTGTTGTAGAATGCTGGTCGGGCAATTCTCCCTGGAGCCCTGAATTATCCGGGCTGCAGGGTTCCAGCTGGGTTGCAGAGAGTGATTTTTCCTAGACAGGTCCGGTATCAATTTCCCGACGCCGGAGGGATGAGAGGCTTGGTTGTTCCAGGGCAGAATCGAACTAGCATCATACTCGTGACAGCGGACATCATTACTAGTGTGCTATCCTCTTCTGGAATGTAGAATTGTGGGTTATTTTCCGTTAAAAATGTTTGCTTTTTTAAAAATATTCTATGACCAAACGTTTAAAGCACAAAAAGGTCAGGTAATTTTTGCAAAATTTCTTATTCATGGTATTTAATTCCATACAAACTAGAACTTATAAAATCTCTGTCTGGTTTATTATTACTAGGTGCTACCGTATCCCGAAAGACTTATAGTCGTAGCTAAGAGGTTCGGATAAAAATCATATGGAAAAGCATTTTTCATATTCAGCACCAACACATTCCATTGCCTCGTTATACACGATGCTGCATCGTTAGCGTCATTATCTTTCGCAGCTGAAGCCAGTACTAATCGTTTTTGAACCGACAATTTTTTTAAAGTAATGGTTATGACTTTCATCTTCGCAAACGCCTCAATGCATTCTCGTTCGGATAGTAAGATCCATGAAGGTAAACTTTGCTCGTACGTTGTCAGGCCGAGGCAATTCAGTGAACATGTGAGGTTCTCATCCGTCGGAAACGGGAGCAACCGGCGGTGCCTTCCAATCTAATGATCCTGGACGCATCGAATTTGTGTGGGTAATTCGTTCCATTGTAACAGAATATCACTATGTCGCTGTCACGCTGGTTTCGTTTCATAACCACACATAACGATTTTCCTATTTTTAACGATGATATGGTCATTTCTTCCCGAGTTCAACGAAACAGCTTGGATTGATCAACTTGGAGTGTCAATTCAGTACAACAAAGTGGTTCCATAAAATTGTTGGAGCAGCCCGGTTTTCCTTTTCCACTTTCATTCTTTTTCTCTATTGCAGTCATTACTCAGTATGAAGCTGTGATTGCCGTACACGACCTCCTTTATTTATATCCGTCCTACTGACATGACGTTGTCATCATTGGCGTCGTCAAAGCTTCGCTCCGGTCATTTGCGTATCTCATTCGCCCACCCGAATTCACTTTCATTGGCGATTCTGTCGGTCCAGGACTCATTAAGAGGCAGAGCATGTGGTCGTGGGGAATGACGGCCGTCATCTATTCGTCGAGGATATCTTACCATCATTGGAGTTAACTGGGCGTAAAACGATTCACTATTCTTCATGGACACCAGCGCACCTGCTCGAATCCACGTAACGCCGACGATGATCTATTGATCCCGAAGCATACGAAGAAAGCATGTATCTCTTAGTTTTTGTGCTAAGCCGCTCATGAACAACATACAGAGATAACTAGTGGTTAGGAAATCATGTTCTAACTAAAAATAACCACGTCCACTGCGTTCCATTCAGTATTTAGTAAAAATTAGTTACCTAATAAGATTTGGTTCTTACTAGAATATGGGTAAATATTTTTAATATTTGACATTCAGAATAATAATGCTAACGTAACTTGAATGATGCTGAGTTATTTGTAAAACTCCAGACCTTAGGTGTCTGCGATGGGAATCGAACGCTCATTTACACTTTTCGGGGGATAACGCGTTCACCATCCCACCGTGCAGGCTCATCGTTTTGCCTGTCTCTCAGCTAGTTCTATCGACCAGTGCCATCAGCAGTCACCCGTTGAAGGGATTGATCTGGGTAGGCAAGATCGGCAGTGAATCCAGTTAAGCCGAGACTGTAGTTATAATAACAATTTCAACTTATTGTTTACTGCATACCCTTCTTAATAGCAGGGTATTTTGCAAAATATAATTTCAATGATATTGAGATATTTTCTAAACTCCGACCGTAGCTGTCTGCTGTAGGTGAACTACTTCTAACAGCTCGTATTTCACTATTTCAGGATATATAATATTTTGCAATATAAAAATAATGAACGAAAGGCTTTGTCCCATGCCATAAATAAGAGTACCTATTTTCTTCACACCTCTCTACAACAACGATTTTCTTCCTACGATGCACCAATCATCGCGTTCTCCATAGTGGAATTAACGCCCAAGGTTGCTGCCTATGGTAGGCTGTTGAGATGTCGTTGGCATCATTTTGAAAAGGCACCTATCTCTTTCCGGCAAATTCCTTAATGACGAAGACCGAAGCAGCGTGGGAAAAAGCCGCAGCACTTTGTTCCTTCAGGCTGTAAGCCAACTGATTCGTTTTCATTGCTTTCCTCTTTTTTCGTTTCTCGTTTCCATTCGCTTTTTTCTTACCGAGAAACCAGTGTAGATTGTTGACGGCATCTGGCGTGCACAGATTTCTATCGTAAACTCGTTGCAGTTGTGAAAGAGTGAAAATAAGCAAATTTCCTACATGAAAAAGAGCCAATGGTGATGCTTATTAAACAATATATCCACTTTGTTGAACTTTTTTAAACCACGTACCCACCCCTTGTGGCCATACCGTATGTCTCATGAGGTAAATAAATTATGCACTAGGAAAATCCTTATAACACTAAAAGATGTCGTTCTAATTTTTTAATAACTCCAAGCCCTTTTTGTTCTTATTTATCTGATCCGACCTGACATTTTGTGCGGATTCCAGCACTTGTTTCTTTCGTTTCTTTGTCTCACATTCGTCGTCCACAAATGTCGTCGGATTTGCGTGTGAGTTCGGCTGGCACTTAAGAACTTGGCCTTCGTCATCAATGTCGTTGGATGCGATGTAATTCTTTCTGGATCACAGAATGCATCCATTAGAGTGTTTTTAGTCTTCAGCACACGAAGTCACCGTTCCTTATGGTTCGGAGCTAGCTTTTTCGAGTCAACAAACCCGATGGTATCGTGCCGATTTCGGAGAGATGGGGAATTTGGTGGGCACAGTGCTTAATCGATCCCTGAACAGTGCTTGTATTTCATGGCACCTTTAGTCACTGAGCTTATCGCATGACCGCTAAAAGTTGTATCAGTATTTCTAGGCTTGATTTAGAGGGGTAGATTTTATGACATAGTTAGCCAATATTTCAAAACATTTCATTCATTTGTGGACTGAAACAGTAGAAGAACACAAACTTCAGAAGAGTCGCGCTCGGCGTGGAGTGTTTGATATTGAAAATTACTTAAAATCGGATGGGATATTTTTAAAAAGACAAGGAACGGCCCTTTATAGGAACTCAGTCTGAACAGTATTTTTCTCTTTTCAACATCACTACTATAACGACATATCATATCGGTTCTGTAGGCTTTTTACATTAGCTGATTCAAAATCTGAGATTTTTCTTACTTGTAATGTTGTACATAGATATAATGAATTTTTGGTAAATGTAGCGCAACGGTTAGAGGCGCCGTCCAATGAGTCATCGAAAATAGTGTTGGATACGCCTTGTGGGATAAAAACACTGTTATGATACAGTGATTTTCCACTAAACGTGACTGTACAGGCCAAATATGTATTCAGTCGCTCCATGTGATGCTTACTGGAATCGCGTGTACAGTGGATTCCTTAGAGATTGATGAATACTAGAAGATTAGTTTTTTTTTCGCGTTCTAATATGAGCGGTGTTCCACTGTACTGGATTCGACTCGATATGACGACGACAACTACGTTGCAAGAAAAACCGGTTATGGACAACGGACTTGGATCAAGCGGCTCTAAATGAGGAGAAAGCGACGAAACGTTAGCTGAGTAAATGTTTGCTAAGATCGTTTGCTTAACCGTTTAAGAGGCTATTGTTCTAACTTTCCTATTATCAATGGTAATTATGTCTTAGAAAGAAGAGTTTCTTCTACTACAGCGGTTGACCCGTTCACTATGAGCTGCTCAAGGGATGTGGACTTCAGTTAGCCATTTTACTTAACCTAAAATGTATCTGTATATATGGCCAAAGGAAGAAGTGCCCAGCTGTGATGGTGTCGGTGGCTAACGCGATTTGCGGAAGCGCCTCAGTCTCCTCCCTCGTCGCTTTGGTCAGCACCGCCCGCCTCTTCTTCCATCGTCTTCACCACCACATCTTCTTGCCGACCCCCTACTCCAACATCGTCCCCTTCAACCTGTTTAAATTTCAACGGGCCAGAAGTTTCACTAGAATCGTAGAATGAACAACTGTTCATCGTTTCTGTGACTATGTGCTGCCTCTTAAAACATTTTGTTGTAGAATTCGAATACTTCCTTACCTACACAGCCTATTCTTAACTGCGACGTCGTCCAAAATTTTAAAAAACTGTTAGTGGACAACGGTTTTTTGGCTTTAGGCTTACAAGTAACGTCTTTTAAATATATTTATAGACAACAGAATAACTGCTGTCACAGAATGTTTGGCGTAAACTAAATGAAGAGGGCCTTTGAAGGAAAAAAGTCGCTGAGATTTTGACGGTCATTAGACACCGCTAGAACTCGCTCTATGTCTTATTCATATACTTGTTATCGTGTTGAAAACTATTTTTCTCCAGTTTCTAGCTATACTCAACCCTGTCAGATGAAAAATTAGACCCGTTCTCTACGTCAAACCTCCAGCTTGTGGTAATCACGGATATTCATCGCTTTCTCTTGAATTTTCTGGACGTCAAATTCATTATGATGACAATTTTATTGCAATAATAACATAATGAATCGTTATGGTAAGAAGGTAACATACGGTGACATAGGTAAAGGTAAGGTAAAGTAAGGTATCACCTGTCACCTGTAGTCCCGTTGATCGTCGAGTGACTCGAGCGGGCGCCAGTAAATCCTCCATTTCTTCCTTCTTCTTCCTGCCCTAAGAAAGTAAGGTAAGGTAAGGTAAAATAAAGGTAAGGTAACAAATAACAAATAATGGTTGCACGCATAGAAACGATAAATAAAGTAAGAAAACAAAATAAACTAATGATATGAAATAAAGTAAAAAAGCCTTTTTGTTTTATCTACTTTGTTATTCGCTATGGAGAGACGTGTGGCGCAGTAGTTATAGGTGTCCTTTAATAGAAATCTGGTTGTTGTTGGTTCGATCCTGCCCTTTGGGCTCAGCCTATCCATCAACCTTCCAGGATCGACGATTAAACCGAAAACTTCTGGATGAACTGCAGCTCTGACTAGGCCACCGCAAGTCCTTGCATAGCTCAGAGCTCAATCACCTTTGAGGAACCCGAATGCATGGGTATCCTTGAGGGGTTGGTGAACGCCGAGAGCTTAGTCCTTGCTCCTTATTTTTTCACTATTCGAAGTGATAAGCAAAGAGTCTATGAAGTAATCCCATTCATATTTTCAACTATCGTCAAGCTTTCAACCGAGCTACATTCATTTTTCTTGATGATTATGAACATGAAACGATAATAGGCTTTGAAAAATGGCAATATGGGCCTTATGACTCACATGGGTTTATCTTCTTGTAGTTATGTAGTCGTTCATGACATATTACCACTGCATTGTATTTTTGAGAATTTATGGAGTTTCTGAAAAATGACTGATCAAGCAGCGAAGAGAAATCTGAAGAACGGACATTGTAGTCCACATTTTAAAAGTCACTAATCGCTTTAGCAATCAATATCTATGTTTTGCATGGACAGTTATCACGGACGAATTGTTGAAACGTTACAGTAATCATTTCTAGTAAAGGATGGATCTATATTGTTAAGACAGGTTAGCAATCATTTAGTTATAAAAACAGTAGATAAATAATTACATTTTTATGCAGCAGTTTAGATAAGGGTAATAAAGCATTACCAGTATTACTAAAGATCTACACTTTTGCTGGGCGAAGAAGCCTTTTTGCTGAGATTTCACTTCGGTTTTTTAGCACCTCACTTAAATTTAGGTTTTGACCGAAACGACTTCTTTCAACATGTATTCTTTCTTTGATGAGCTTACAGGAGATTGATAAGCACTATTATTCGGCTAACGTCTCGACGTTTTCGTCCTCATCAAGGCCCAAGATCCGAGATGATAGTTCACCGTCCTTCTTCATTTTGTTTTCGTTTTACTTTTTTAACAAATTACTTTTTTTACAATTGGTCAATCATAGCGCAACAAAGCTGGAGAGAAGATGTGAAAAAACGCTGAAAACTGTTCCACGAGATTACTGCTTTAAATGCGCGAAATTTTTTTTAGAATTAAGTCATTTATAAAGGATAAGGATAAAGCTCTCGGCGTTTATCAATCCCTTAGGGATGTGCCTAGAATTCGACTTCATCAAGCAACGTTTGGAGGTGATTGAATGGATATCTGGTCTTTACAATGACTCGCGGTGGCCTACCGATGGATCGAGCCAATGCTGCTATCCTTCCAGACAAGTCTGGTACCAATTTGCCGAACCTGGAGGGATCGAAGGCTTGGTAGGCCATGGGCGCTGAGATCGATTCAACGTGTGTGTTACAGGGCACCTCCGACCTCTGCTCCACACGCGCCTCTCAGTCATTTATTAGGCCATGGGCGCGGAGATCGATTCAACGTGTGTGTTACAGGGCACCTCCGACCTCTGCTCCACACGCGCCTCTCAGTCATTTATAGTTAGTACAATTTTCATACCTAGACGGAAGGGCGTTCAATAGTAGTTCGTTGTGAATATTTACATATTTCTCAGTGTGTCCTGACTTAAAGCGTTAGAGCTTCTCAGGCACCCCAGCGCTCCATAGATAGTACGACGACGATGATCCGTTGGCTTCCAAACACACGCACACACGCACACACACACACACGCACACACACACGTGTACAGAAGCATACACAGACATAGATACGAGCATACGTGCAAACTCATAGGCATATTTACACATAATGTATACGCGCATATGTCAGCATATATACACTTAGTCTCCGACGTCCCACATCTACTGTTCGACATGCACTTCTTCGAGTACATGTCAGCGTCGGAAAATAGCATTAGGAAGCTTCGCGTCCGGAATAGAAAGTTCCGTCCAATATTGTTTAATCTACTGTTCGTGTAAGAAAAGAGGTTGCAAAAATGACTAAGAAATAAGAGAGTAAAATAATATCTCACAGCATTACCGAATTTTGGGTACTTTTATTTATTGCATGCGAGCACCATCTGGGAAATCCCAACTGTGACGTCTTCTTATCTTCTTATCACACAGCTAGGACAGCGGCTCCAGTAACGCAGTAGTTCACAATGCACTAAACAAACAACCGATCTTTCTTAGGTCAGTAAATTGGCGCTAGACTTTTCAGGAGCACAAAACACTGGCTGGATCCATCGGTAGGCTAGCACAACCCGAAATTGGCACTAGACTTTACTGGAGCACTAAACACTGGCTGGATCCATCGATAGGCTAGCACAACCTGAAATTGGCACTAGACTTTACTGAAGCACTAAACACTGGCTGGATCCATCGATAGGCTAGCACAACCTGAAATTGGCACTAGACTTTACTGAAGCACTAAACACTGGCTGGATCCATCGATAGGCTAGCACAACCTGAAATTGGCACTAGACTTTACTGAAGCACTAAACACTGGCTGGATCCATCGATAGGCTAGCACAACTTGTTACTACACAGGTAAGATAGATATTCAATCATTTCACCTAGTGGGATCGGATTGACACAGGATATCCATAGAAGATAGGGGAACATCGACCACTTTGTCCTTTATCGTTTTTCATGAAAAACCCTAATTATGACCATCTTTTGTCATGTATCTTGCGGACATGAAAGCGCCAATCGGGAAAAACTCTGTTCGAATGCTTCAAGCGTTGAGATTAGCGTTGACGTGAGTTTGAGAACATTCTAGCCGAGCTTACTTATCAATCCTATGTTAGACAACACTTTAACCATCGTTGGACAATTTATGAGAGCTTGGGCGTCGCTAGAAGTGGAAGCATCCAATGTTTCGATCTAAGTAGATAATTTATTGCTTTATTTTTACAACGTTGCAGTCTGGTGCTAACTTAGAAAACTGTCAACGGCTAAAGAATTTATGTCCCAGCTACGAATACCTCATTTGCCGTCAACTAAAAGCGACGATTTTGTCACGTAGATGAGCTTTTTTCTTTGAAACAATACTAAAATATAGTGCAGAAAAGCACAAAAAATAAGGAACAGTGAGAAGTCAAACTGAAAATGGCACTAACACAGATATTTGCCACCATATCCATATGTTATCATTGTATTTGCTCAGAAAAGAGTAGAGTAAACATGCTTCGAATCGGCTGTACTGTCATTAATGAAACGTCCGGTTCGCAATTGGATGGTGTCGAACCATCGTCTATGTGCACATAAATGGTGCTTGATTGCATTGCTCTACACGCTTTCAGTGTCTAATTGTTGCAGGCAACTACATTCTTTTCTTTTCACGCTGTATGAACAAGTACATTGAAAATATCGTCTTCATCACTACCGTATCCAGTGACGCATAGTATTCAAGAGGAAAAGAAACACATGTTTTGAATTTCCAGGCAACCACTCCAACAGTTATTTTTGTTGGATTTAAAGTAGTTGGGACTGTTCGTAAAAGCTTTTAAAGCGAAAGTGATAGTTTTTTGTAGGTAACATTAACACTTTAAAAAGTAATCAATTTTTTTCTCAGAAGTCTAAGAAGCGTATATATAAAAAAAAAATATGCATATACGTATATATATATATATATATACGTATATATATATATATCTGTATGAAAGATCGGGTCATTTTTTCATTCATTATTTTGGCCACGTTGACCTCGGGATCCCAGGGTAACAAGATGGCTCAACCAGCAGGTCTCCAAAAAAAATGGAGACTGTGCCAGGGCCCGGGTCGGGCCGTCCAAGTATCCAGATAAGTAATAATGAATAAGGCACATTTCTTTAAATCCAAATAGTGCAAAATATTTGAAGGTTTAGAGAAAAAGCCTTATTTAATTCATATGGGATATAATACATTTGGTAGGTCTTGGAAGAACAAACAAAAAACTTTAGAAAAACGTCTCATAGGGAGCATACAAGAGATTGAGACTCTCAACCATTCCTAACAATCTAAATTCCTCTGATTTCAGGGTAGGTCGCGAACATATCAATCCATTACGTTCCTGTCATCTATCTATTGCTAAGATTTATCTTCCTAATGCTTGTTTTATATTGCATCTCCTAGATCCTACCATCAACTCTTTGTTCCATTTTTTTTTATTTTCTCACGTCTGCTGTTGACACTGTTTAGCGCGTTCTTACAAATAAGACTTTAGTAAAATGTATGTTGGAAATTGCTTGGATGTCGTATGGCTTTTTGTTGAAGAGAACAGCAAAAGGGTACTGGCTACGCAATAGTCAGAAAATTTCTTTAGCTCGGTTGTGCAACTGCTCGCAGTACTCCGCCGGTACAAACTACGACGAATACCATCTCCAAGTCCGTCGATTTATCACGGCAACCACGAAGCCGAAAACCTTGACGTTTACTAGCCCAGCCTTAATCGCGATCTTGCTGGATTTGACGACTGACCTGCTCCAGCATGTTCAGTGGGAGCACACAATGATTGACGCCGCCGTTGGCGGTTGTGTTAGAAACGACGATTGTGAGCAGCTGACTGGTCGCAATTAGACTGCAATCAGATATCCTGGACAAATCGGCCCTTTGCAATTTAGTAAAAAGAACCTCCAATGCCATCCATCCACCCGAGCTTCGGTGGCCCCATCCCCTATGATTTTCCATTTTTTTCAATAGTACAGACATATAAAAAACTCATAGTCATGAGATATTTTCGGATTGAAACAGGTCTATCAAATTGTACTCTATCAAAAATGATTACAGTAGACGTTGAGATTCTCATGAGGTTTTGCTTTTGAAATAATCTAGAGAAAGTCCTAACTATTTCTGGACAGACAGGCTGGTAACTGTTTTGTGACACAAAAAGCTGGTAAGATTTTTGGTTGTACCCTCTATAGGATTTTATTCTTATTAGTATTTCTTTCACTGAACTTATCGCTATTAACAAATTAGTGAAGATGTGCATTGATTTCAATGCATCACATGCGAAAAATAATTGTTTTCATGTTTAAATTAACATGTTTAGGCTTATGAAGAAGAAATAAAACTTTATTAACTTGGAACTAAACTATCGGAATTATCGGAATCAGTTCTTGCAAACTCAATTTTCTTGTAGTGTCCTTGCACGTTGTACTAGCTGATAATAACACCGATTTCTGCTCGATGTGCAAGATGATGTATGACCGGAAGAAAAACACGTTGTTATCATCGTACATTATCATTATATCGACCATCAGCATCTTGTGTAAAAGAGCACCACCGAGTGCCTCTTTCGAGGAGATGGCCAGCTGTGGAAGACCTGACTCGACACGAAGGCGAAGCTGCGACATCGAGCCAAATAACAAGCGTGGACCATCGACTCGCATGAAGACGAAGACGTCGAAACAGCCGAAAATAAATATACTTATCAACCTCGTGTATGCTCCTCAGAGAAGGAATACAATTTTCTTGTTTTACCATCGTATTTCACCATTCCTTTCTTACATCGGAAGTCATAAATTTTTTTCTCGTTCCATTGACGCTCTTTTTTTGAACACTAAGGCGTTTCCTCAGGGAGTGTGTGGCGCAGTGGTTGGAGGCGCCACTGCGACACGCACGTGGAATCGATCCCTGTGCCCATGGCCCGCCAAGCCTTCCATCCTTCCGGGGTCACCAAATTTGTACCAGACTTGTCTAAGAGGATAGCAGCATTGGCTTGATACATCGGCAGGCCACCGCGAGTCATTGTAAAGAGCAGATATGCATTCAGTCACCTCCAACGATACTTAATGAAGTCTAAGAGGATAGCAGCATTGGCTCGACACATCGGCAGGCCACCGCGAGTCATTGTAAAGAGCAGATATGCATTCAGTCACCTCCAACGATACTTAATGAAGTTGAATGCATGGCGCATCCCTCAGGGATTGATCAACGCCGAGAGCTTTATTTTTTTAAGCTTTTTCCTCAACTGGGCTCGATTGTGTTACTCAGTGCCGGATCTGTTAGTTTTGAAGACGCTTAGAATTTAAGAAAGTATTTTGTAAAAATCATATACTTCTAGGTAGTACTAGGTCTCTTCTGTAAGTCTGTGAAGTTCTGGGCTCTTCAAGTGCTCTAATTATTAAGAGATTGTCGAAGACTTATTTTCGTTGCGAATTTGTTAGTATGGTAAATGATAAGAACATATTATTAGGTAAGACAATGAAAAGAGCAGGCGGAGATGAAAAAATGATAGTAAAATAACAGATAATGACTGAAAAGTGACGACATTTCAACCTAGCTTCATTTTATGACTGTCTTTCATCCAACGATTGCACGTGGAATCTCTCTTCTACAGTCCTTACAACAGCGCTAAAATCCGAGCTAGGACCTCCGCTAACCCCCAAGACAGCATCTGCTACCCTTTATAGTTGAATTTTTTCCCAACTTACTTGACACTGCTGATTGGCTCCGCAATTCTGTGTTTTTCGCTCCCGCCCACATTCAGTAAAGGAAACAAAAAGCTGTTTGGCTCTTTATAAGTACAGTGAATTGTTTATCGTTATTTTTGCAGTAGAATAGATAAAGCTGGCTTCGATCTTCTATTGTTTTCGCTAGGTATTCGTTTTGGAACGACTCACTACAACGGGGTGTTGATTTGAGACATATGGTATCATTAGAGATGACGACTCTACGCCCAAATCAATGAACCAAACCGATCAATACATATATTTTGCATAGCACGAGTGCCAATAAAACCTAGCTGTATTTCTGATAGGTGTTTAGATGTTGCCGGTTGATTTTCTACAGTGGAAATTTCGTTAGTGCTCCTTTCATGCTCCTTCATCGTTACTCTTTTGCGATTCATTTCAAAGATGTTGGACGAAAAAAGGCATTTTACGATGGGAGAAGCTTGATATTGCTCGGCTTGGACATCAATTTCGGATGTCCTCTGAGAATTCCTCGTTCATATTCCCAGAAGTGCCTTCGTTCTGTCATGCGGCCGGTCACGATTTTTCTCACATTTCAGTTTGAGTCGCTTTTCGTTTTTTCCACAATATTCGAACACGAAAGCGCCAGTTTTCTTTTTTAAAAAAATTCCCAATAAATCATTGAAGGGCTCAGTGGACGTGGAAATTCTCTTCATTACTCCTTATGTGCACTGTTCTTCCCTAGAAAGAATAAAGAGATATTTGCAAAACTAGGACACGTCAGTTCGAATCGTATTTACCCTTTCCGTGGGCTCATGTGTTACTGACGGCACCACTGAAACCCTTGTTTTGCCTTTCTCTCAGACAGTTTTCTACTTGCCTACTTGCCGGTGCAGACAACAATTACTCATTAGCGAGATTGATCTGGTAGGCAGAATCCGGCATTTAACCCAGTTAATCTGAGGCTGTAGTCGAAATCACAATGTTAGCCTTTTATTTACTTCCTATTACTACTTTTTACGGCAGGGTTTGATGTGCAAATGTTGCCGTATAATAGTGGTTGTGTAATATTTCACAACATACCTCGCCTTGAAAAACAATAATAGGCAGTAAGTAAAAAGTTAATAAAAAAAAGTTTTAAGTTTTAAAAAAGTTTATTAAAGAGAAAGGCGAATCAAAGCACCAGTATGGTGTGGTGGTGAACGCTTTAGTCCCCGAAATGGATAATAGCTCGTTCGTTCCCCATCGCAGACACTTGCGGTATGGAGTTTTGCAAATATCTTGGCATCATTGTGGTTAGAAAGTTAATATTTACGAAAGAAAAGTTGGTTTTGAAGAAATAAAATATTTATAATGTTACTAGCAAGTGTAACCCGTTTCGTTAACTTTGTTCGTCTGTTATCCACTGATCCAAAACTCAGCAGCTTTTTCTCTAACGACTCTTTCAAATTTCCTTGGACTGACTGTCTATTAAGCTCGGCATTCCTCAACAAATTATTTTTGTTTTAAGTTATTAGTCATTTAATAAATATTCTGTTATGGGAAACCTTTTTCCTCCATTTTGGACATTTATAGGTCGACCCACCTAGTGATTAACATGCTCATTGTCCCCGTCTGGTATGGATTCGCGATGTGGGGAACTCCAACACTTTTGCACAGCCATTTAAATTGAGAAGAAGCTCGATTTTTTGTCGAGAAGCCCAATTTAGAAACAAGGCTTTGCAATGCCATCACCACAGTTGCTTTTTGTGCAACGGAAAGTTATTTTTCACTTTCCGAATCGATATGTTCATGAGAGAGTTCAAATAGGGGACAGTGTTTGCAGGATCATCGATGCGAATTTCCCTAAATCCATAATGATCAGAGAGTTCTGGCGAATAAATTTTTTTCAATACCACAACGAATTCTGGAGAAAAAAATTTACTTTATCCTTAGTTAATCCTCCAAATGTTCACGTTGGACTCTTTGTCGTCTTGGCTGACCTTGCCACATGGTTAAACTCCGTGCACACAATATATTTAAGCACTTGGAGCTCCTTCTGACGGCCACTATTCAGCAAGTTTCCGTTCACTTTAATCAGCTTCTCCAATCCAATGCGATCTGGTTCGTCAACGCTCATCAAAAATCTGGAAAATATCTTTTTTAGTGTTCTGGATTCATAAGGGGTAATACTACGCGATGATCTTATTCTTTGTATTCTATACAAAGAATTTACGATATAATAACGTTAATCACTCGATGCTTCTCTTAACCCACTAGCCATGCGTGTTTTTGTAAGTTCGCTCTAAGCTTTCTTGTTGTAAAATCAAAAAGTTAATACTTTGAATTCCCATAAAAAATGCCGTAGTTGTCATAAAAACAATTCGCGCTGTATTGATCGAGCGCGCGACTCATCAATAAATGTCTATGTATTGCATTGGTGAGAATTTTTGGATATGTATACATGTAATAAGCGGAGTTGAAAAGCAATACGAATAGAGTGCACTGATTTTGGTAACTATGAATGTATAACGCTTTACTAGATATAATATTGCTGTAAAAGGGCCCATGTGGCGCCATGGTCGGAGGCGCCTTGTTGCACACACACAGGATCGATCTCCTTGCCTGAGGCTCACCAAGCCTTCCGGCCCTCCGGAGTCGGTGAATTGGTACCAGACTTGTCTGGGAGGATAGCAGCACTGGCTGGATACATCGGTAGCCCACCGCGGGTCATTGTAAAAGCCAGATATGCATTCATTCAGCTCCAAACGATACTTAAAGAAGTCGACTGCATGGCGCATCCCTCAGAGATTGGTCAACGCCTAGAGCTTTATCCTTTTTTAATGTTGCTGTAAAAAGGCAACACGCCTTATTGATAACGTGTCGGCTTCATCTCTAGGCAAGGACGTTTTCGGTCGCTTTCTATAAGTCGTGTAAAGATGATGTTATGTTTCCACGGCTCTGACTCTAGTTAGAAAAAATTAGCTTTAATTTTCTTTGAATTGAGAGATACGCACGCATTTTTCTTTAGATTTTAGTGTAATATAGAAGACTAGGATTTAGTTATGAATTGTTTGTAAATGAACAGAGAAAGTGAAACAGTTTTCTCAATTTCAACGAAGCATTTGCAAAGAAAAGTTATAGCGACGAAGAATCTCATTTCTCTGGCATTTCTGGACGAGCCAAGATGGTCTCATTGATTTCTTGTTTTGATTACTTAACTAGGACAAAGATTGCAATAGATGTTTAAAGTGTTCTTTATAAGGTCGCTGGCTTAGAAATCCCCAGTGAACCTGTTATAAAAACCTGTTATGGTGCAAAAATTGTGGATTCAACCCTGGTATTCATGATATCCACCACTGTACTGGCTTTTAGCCAAACAAGCAAGCTAAGAGAGAAACTACACAGGCACTAGACTGTCCTTCTCATCAGCAACAGTAAGCCGTATCTATATTCCACATATAAATCGTCACTGAAGAACTGGAATTTTTAGGACACTTGTAGCATGGAAAACAAGTACAACGCAGTATTTTTAGCTCACCTGACAAACATCGGTAGTTGTTGGTTCTAGCCCATGCGGTAAGAGCTGACAGAGCCAACCATCTCCCCGAGAACCGCAAGTTGTACTAGACTTCTCTGAGAGGATAAGCAACACTGACCTGGTCTATCGATACTAATATTCATTCAGTCACCTCTATCTAAGATGCTTATTAAAGTCGGTGAACAATCTCAAGGGAATTGGTAAACGCTGAAAGCTTTATATTTCATTAATTATCATTTATTCTGCAGTATGGATGGCATTAAAAGTGTTTGGATTTTGGTGATGGCTTTTGTTATGTGTTGCTCGTCCTAATTACATGGAATTCATTGACAATTCGCCGAGCGTCGCTCAAACTCGATTATTGCGGACCTCCGCCGCCGCCGGCCCCCATCCGAAAGCATGTGGTCCATTGTCGTCTCGTTGCTATTCTATCCGTGTCCTAAGCAGAATGCATTTTGTCGCTTAACGAAGAACTGGAAAAGAAGAATAGGTATAAGAATGACGCTTGCGAACTATTCCTAAAGGAATTAAAAGCATTAGATATTAAGTCGCTGGACGCTACAGGAGAGTTTTTTTTTATGCGACCCGTCTTAGCGTCTACTGTGGCGATCCCAGCATTTCTCACATTCGATTCGTTTTCTCGCATCCATTATCCACAATCTTCAAACTTTTGCGTGTGGCTTCGGCTATTGCTTGAGGATTGTCATTTCATCTTGAATGTCATAGAATGCTGGTCGAGTCGATTCTCCCTGTAGTCCTAAATAGTCAGACTGGAGAGTTTCCAATTGGATTCCAGGGCGTGATTTTTCCCGGATAATTCCAATACCAATTTCTCAACCTCGGAGTGATGAGAGGCTTCGTTGGCCTGGAGCGGATTTTTTGAGCCAGCTGAACAGAACACCAGAACTTCGTGAAAGTTCGTATTCGACTAAAAATAATTACGTTGCGACGTGAGAGTAAGTCGTGTCGAAATATTGGTCCTGAAAGGGCGTCTTGGCAGCACTATAATTTGTAATCAGCTTGCAGATCTATGAGAATTTTTTTTCGTTTTCACGATTAGAACTTCCTTAAAACATTTCTTCTCGATCAACTATGGAAAAGAACTGCAAAAGTCTTTTTCTTTCGCTTTTTCAAACCATCGCCGTTGCTTGTCATGGCCTGGTGGCTATTTAGCATTAATCAACGATGTACAACAGGGTCTTTAGCACATGCTGGCACCAAATAAAGAAAAGAGTTCGAAATTTTTCACTTGGAAGCACAACTAAGGGAAAGCCAGTTGATAGGATCGATGCCGCCTTCTCAGAAATATAATTATAGGATTATGATGTAGTAATCCTCTTTCCATTCAGCAAAGTTCAGTCAACATATTGCTCTTGTGATGATCTGGAAACAATCTGGCACGGCTTCTGTTGGCGAGATTTCAGGACAAAAATTTCGCTTAGCTAAACGCGCCAATTGAAAGGAAACTGATGGAGATGAGTCATTCAGTTGCTGAGGACTTTGTCATCATTGGAAATGATGTTCAAGGATCAGTTGACGTGGTTCTTTGATGTGTTTTTGTAGGGTAGTTACGGCTTTAACCCTGACGATGACAAAGGAAAAATTAACACGAAAACTCTTACAAATTACGTAAACAACTTGTTCCAATTGTGATAAGGAAAAACGAGTCAGAGAATGTGAACATGGAATGCCGTCGAGTGGATTTTTCTTGAGCAGCTTGATGTGGAGACCACTGATTTGTGTTCATCTCCAGCTCTAAGACCTACTATCGTCTCATTAAAACTATTCATTTCCACGCCATAGTGATTAATGAATTTGTTTGATTAGTGTGAGAAGAACAGAAGCGTTAATAAATAGTTTTTTTTATTATTATTCGTTAGCTTTTTATGCTCAAGCGAACGAATGTCAGCCAATTGACATACCCATTTCATTGCACTCATTTGTTCTAATCCATGGCTCTTGCGCTTCGTTATCCGGTTAAGAGAGAGACTGTGTCGAGACCAAGAGAACCAAAAGCTCGGAGTAGCAACATCGACAGCATCACCACCACCATCACGATATATCCGATCTTCGTAATTTAATATATTTGTACATGGGTATTCTTTTTATTTGATCCGTCTTCACGTGCTCTGTGCGGATCACAGCATTTCCCACATCCAATTCGTTTGCTCACATCCATCCTCTACGAAGGTCTTCCAAGTTTTTACGTGTATCTTCGATTGTTGCTTGAAGATTTTCATTTCATTTTGAATGTAGTAGAAGCTGATCGAGCAATTCTTCCTGAAGTCCTGAGATAGCCGGGCTGGAGCGTTCCCATTTACACTGCACAGAGTGATCTTTCCCCAGTCAACTCCCGTACCAATTTCCCGACCTTGGGGGAATGAGAGACTTGGTTGTTCTGGAGCGGAGTCGAACTAGCACCATGCTCGTGATGACCAACATCACTACCACTGTGCTCTCCGTCCCGTTGTACATAGATATACATGAATATATAACGCCACGTATAAAGACATACTAGTTATGTAATGAGAAGTAAGTTTCTGATATTTTTGACATGCTCCGTCATCACAGCTACTGTGTAAATCCCAATACTTCTTGCATATGTAATAAAAATGGTGAAGTGCACATCGTGAAGATGCAAACTTCCCATGCATGCTAGTTTTTAGGGCACTCACGTTGATCAGCCGTACATATAAATGGACACTTAAGGATCAGAAACGAAAGCTTACGAAGTTCTCCAGACGCGCCTCCTCAAGGACGATGGACAATACACCAGGAAACGGAATTAGTTAAGATTCTGGTGAATTATTCCTACATCTTGAGCGAACGTGGGCAGGTCAAAAAGGTTAAGTCGACGTATTGATGTATAAAGTATGTAAAAACGGGGATACGTTCGGTGTTAATCAATGGGATGCGCCATGCATTCAATCATAGGAGTGCTGAGCGCCTATTTGGCGTGTGTAATAAATTGTGATATCTTACCGATACATATGGCCAATGCTTTTAGCTTTCTAGATCTGATAACGATTGCTCGACGTCGAAGCACTGGTGACGCGAGATCGAACCAGCGATCACGCATGTGCTGCTGACACCTCTAACCACTGCATTGCAGTATAAACTATTAAGCATCGCACAATTACAAGATCAGACGTAAAGATAAAATAGACATAAACTACTGCAAATTCAATAATATGTAAGCTTAGCCAACTAATGTAATAGAACATATTTTGTTTGACCTGTCACGAAAATAAATTTAGAAAGTGGCTTTCTATTCCTTGAAGTCAACTGCATGATTCACCTATGTTCAGTAGAGTGATGAGATTTTAAAAATCCTTTGAATGACAAAGCAAACAAAGCCAGAACACGCCAATCATCAATTTTTCTTAGAAGAACTGAAAAAAGGAACGCCAATATGAACCGCCCATGCGCTCTGAATTACGTTTTACGAACTGAAGCAAGCATCTCATCATCTGGACGGGTGGATGTGCTGTTGGCCGGCAGGCTGGTGATAAGTGTTAGATTCGCCCAAGTGCTATGAGCTTTTTCTACATTTTTCCCAGCAATACGACCTTTCTTCTAGATTCGCCTTGAATCTTTGATACTATAGAATCCAATTCGCACTGTTCTTCTTTTTTCGTTTCGGGACCAACAGCTTTGTTCTGACATGAGTTCAATCAGCAGCAACAGTACTTTACAGCAAAAATTCACTGAGCGCTCTACCAAGCACTTTTTCGAACAGAACAACTGTGACGTCGCTAAAGTCATTACGTTTGTAATTCTGTTATCATTTCACATTAAAGAAATATTTTATGACTCTGTTTACACATAGCGTTTTCTGTGCTCTTTCGGCCATTGATCGGTGTAAAGCTTTCGACTTTCTGAGGAATTTTTTTTCGTTTACCATGCCGTCTTCATTGTTTTAATGGGAACTAGTATTTCTGTTTTTTTTTATTTTTATTTTACAAAACCCTACATCACCTATTTGGCGGATCCCAGCACATTTATCACTTCATTGATTGTCTCGCATCGGTCATCCCGGTCATCCACGAGCTTCTTCAGATTCATATGTGGATTCAGCTGCTGCTTAAACATCTTGACCTTGCTCACGAATGTCATTGAATTGCTCAGCAAGTAGTTTTCCTTAGAATCATGGAGTAGTTATGCTAGCGCGCTCCCAGATCTTCACGGCAGGTATTCACTTGTCTTTGTGTATTTCAGGGAGTTTTCCAAACAAGAATAGTATCAATCTACCTTAATTTGAGGCTTTAAAACTACTTCTAAGAACTGTTCCAAATGAAAAAGAAAGTAAGAACTGCTCTACTCTGTTTCGACCTCTCCAAATGCGGTTGCACACTGGTGGGGTAATACTCAGCCGTGCGACAGAATTAAGTTACTTATAAGTTATTTGTGAAGGAATCTATCGATTATTTTTTTTTTCACTTTGAGGAGAAAGTCGTTTTCATTTGTAGTTGAACAGATTTATTGAACGCAAAAAAAAGAAAATGAGTGGCAGAAGAAAAAGAGGAATGAGCGAGAGGAGTTGAGTGTTAAGAAGAATGATAAATGAGCGAGAAGAATGAAGTGTTGAGAGAATGATACTGCAAAATGTTTTATTAAAACAGCTCGCTGTTTCTTTTGTCCTTTATTTTCTTTCTGTTTTTTAATTATTCTGCCCCATCTGTGTGCTCTTATTCCTTCAGGCTTTGTACTTTTTCGCATTCCCAATATTAACCCGATCCTTGATTTACTAAGTTTTTCTTATCGTCTATCTGAGTAATAAATCAGCACCTACCCTTATCATCGCTTATCAGCATGATAAGAAAGTTTTAAGCATCGGAAATCCATCTTGAATTCTCATACGTGGTTTCAGTTCTCTCGTCTGTTGACGAGATACTGCCACGTTTCTCCACGTGCGTTTCAGCGTCGTCGTACCACCGTTGAAATGAGCGATGGTTCCAAGCCATTACCTCGTCTCGTCGTTGCTATATTCTTCTCATCAAAAGTGATGTTTGTGCGTTTTTGATTTCAGGATGACTATGGGGACCGAGTCCCCGATTGAATGGTTCGATGTGCTTGAGAAAGACTTCGACAAAGCATTTGTCGCTCTCGATTTGCTGCTTAGCGAAATCGATAGTGATCAGGTGAGTGGTTAACTAGCCAACCATTGTTCACAAGCAAATGATGAGTGTAAACGTTCTTGTGATTACTCCACTTGTCTTTCTGAAAGAATCGTCCATAATCGAGATAAGTCATAATAACGCGCCACACCAAAATCGTGAGGACCGCAAATTTCGTTACTTGAAAGTGAGATTAAAGTGTTCTTGACTTGTAAACCTTATATTTTCATCTGATTTCGTATTAAACCCTTCATGACGGCAGCAAATTTCGTGTGGTAGGCCCAGTGGACGAAGTGTCATTGGAATGCGATCGGCGTGCGCATTGAAATCAAGATGTGCTATCCGAAACGTACAGCATATAGCAATACATATAGCAATCAATGCACATTGTCGCGAAGTAGTTGGAGTGCTTTTTAAAATTACTTTATGGATTTAAATTTAATATCTTCCTGGATCATTTAGGGTGATGGTAATGAGGTAGTATTGCCGAATGTCGAACTTTGGGGTACAGTTTCGTGATCATCCACCACACAAGATTAGTAATGAAACAAAACAGGAGTTTAACATATTTTCTTCCCGAAACTTAAACTAAAGGCAAATCAGTACCAAAAATAAATGTCATCTTGGCAGAAACCTCTTTGCAAAGTGACAAATCTACCTGCAAGGACAACGACCAGCCTTCACCTGGGAATGACGACTCAGAGACGACCTCACACGGATTTCTGAAGTCGTCAAAGAGTAGATTTTTCTTAACCATATTAACCAGCTAAAAATTATGCTTGGCATTCACATTACTGTCAATGAATAAGGTCGTTCATGCATACAGGACTTATTATATCAGCACAATATTGATGTCAAACGACGTCATATCACGTGGGCTAGACACTTCGGTAGTCGTCGTTTCCTGTTCGTTGTGGTAAGCTAGATGAAGACAGCAGATCCACAGTTCAAAAACTCGAAGCGAGAACCCGAAATGAAATCGAGGAGCGATCAACTTGAAGTTTAAATATTTCTTATCAAGTTTCTACTTGCCCAGGTGATTAAATGACTCGTCTTCGCATATCTTGCTAACCTCAATGCTCTTCTTCACTCGTTAGTTGTCTTGTAATTATGCACAGATCTCGAGATCTTATATGACTTCGCGGTTGCAACTATATTATCTTCTCTCTTGAATGTCGTTCCAGAGTGATCTCTCCTGCAAACACGAAATAGCAGGGCTGGGGCGTTCTTAGTTGATCACCACAGGTAAATTGCTGGCTTTTATGAACCGACAGAAATTTTCTTTCCTCTTTGTTTCTCGGATTTATCCACAACAACTGCCATTCCTTTAATAGCGGCGAATACTGCGAATGGGCGAGTGACCGTAGTAAAGCAACCTAATCAGCCAACCAAGTAACTGTTATGCAGCAACTTTGCTTCGCTTGTTTAGGGTAGTGTTTGCATTACTTCGTCTAAAGGAACAAGATGGAAATTCGATGCCCAATACATTTTCGATGACATTTAGACACGAAACTGGACGGTTTCAGAAGCGGTCGAGCTAGGATTTCTGTAGCTTTCATGGCCATTGTCATGCTAAATAGTACTTACAAAAGAAACTTTACATCTGTTCTTAGTTAAAATAAATGGTAACATTCTATTAGGATTTTATTGGTTTTCTTTTCAGGTTGAGATTACATACGAAGGTCGCCAAAAGATGACGTCTTTGAGCGCCAGCTTCGCACAACTGATGCATAAAGCCCAATCCATGCATCATGCGATGGCTCGATATGAAAAAGTCAGTCAAACTGAATAAGCTAAACGATTTCACGTAGAACACTATGATGTTAATCACCATAACGACATATTTATGTAATGGAAGATAGCGATGATGGCATGTGTAGTTTTTCATGTTTCCGAGATGAGCCACTAATGGTTTCCTAAATAGGGAACTACTAGTGACGACATTTCAGCGGATGATAAATTCAGGCAATGATTGTGTCCCTTCGTACTGCAGAGTGAGTGATTGCCGATGTGTCGGCTCGGAAGCTCTGGAAGTTTTCCATTCTTTGACAGTTGAATAGTTTTATCATAGGGTTTAATAATTTGACAGTAGCTTCATCGTTACTTAAAGCTTTTTCTTTCAAATGCTGAGAAATCATGGAAAGCTGTATTTTGAACCCAATGAAATCCTCACGAATTCTTCATGGGTATTCGCATTTGTGGCCTTTATGTTGCTGAACGTTGTGTGAGGAACTTTTCTAGAGAAACAGTGTTTCATTTAGAATACGCTCTGCTGAATTTTTTTTTCGCTCTTTCTCCGAACTAATTCTTGTTTGCAACGACTTCGGTACTAATGATGTCTTCAGAGTAGATTGTTTCCTCGTTGCAAAAAACCCCAAGATGCCACTGAACTGCACCAGAAACTCTGTAGCAGTGTAGGTAAGACTCAGGCTCTTCGCACTGCTATGCGACTCTTTCTGGTCCATTTCATAAAACTCTCCTTTTTCCCTTTAAATTCTCTTTAAATTTTACAACGTTGATTTGAAAAGTTTGTCCCAATGTCGTGGCGAAGAAAGTGGTGACGGAAAGAGGTTTGGCCAGTTCAGGTCAATGAAACAGTGCTATGGTTGCTCTTGTAGGAATTTCTTTCCTTCAGTTTTTCAACTGGTGTGCAAGAGGTTCAGTTTGTAGAGACTGTCGTGAAATACTGATGTCTTGAGCAACCGTTTGAACCTAATCTTTTACCCAGACTTGATTTTCCTGACAAAACTGATATATTCATCAGAGCACTACCACTTCCAAGATTTCGCAGTTACACTCACGTCGACAAAAATCGTGTCAAGGCAGTTTCTACTGTGCCGCCAAATCTTTCGATGGTTGGGAAAATGTTTTTGTTCCTTGGACGCCCAGCGAGTTAGCCGTCTCAAAGCGATGCTAGCTGACCAACAATGGCAATTACACGCCGTTATGGATGGGAGAAAGAATAGCAATCCTGTGGTTCAAATTTCTAGTGATGCGGTTGTAATTAGAGGGCTCAGATATCCCTTATGACTAAAGAAGCCTTGGGGTTTTTTTTCTAAAGCCGGGTTATTATCTTTGGAGATGGATCGTTGAGGTAATATCACAGTTTGACAATCTTGAACATCTCCTGTTCGTGCTGGAAAACCATAGGGCTTCGCTTGCACTAACGCATTTGCTAGCTTGTACTTCATGGTTTGTTATCAGTTGAATTCTTAGTCAGTAAAATCGACCAATGCGAGTGAAGTAGTGGGACAGGTGTGGGTCTAAGAGCTTTAGCTAGCATGACATGACTATAATTGTTCGTGTAAGTTGTCATATTGCCAATCGCCAATTAAATGCGTTGTACGAGCCAATCCAGTTTTCCGAAACAATAGTTCATGGAAACCACTATTCAGTTTCTTTCAGGAGATGACCGTTTTACGGCGAAATCTGACTGAGGTTCGAGCTAATCGTGACGCTATGGAGAAAGAAATGCAACAGCTTATGCTACAGGTGGGGGTACAGCCATTCATTTCAACGTACATTAATCGTTAAAAAAAGCGTTTATATCGTAGAACTTAATCTTCAGTCGTTATTTTAAATCGAAGTTGTGAAAAAATTCCGTTCATTTTTTGCGATGATCACAATTTCTGTTTTTTATCCGCCAAGGAGCCCGCGTGGCACAGTGGTCGGAGGCGCCCTGCAACACACACGTGGAGTTGATCATCGCGCCCATCACCCACCAATCCTTCCATCTCTTTAGGGTCGGCAGATTGGTGCCACACTTGTCTAAGAGTATAGCAGCACTGGTTGGATGATCGGTAGACGAGTCATTAGAAGGGCCAGATATGTATTTAATCACTTCCAAACGACGCTTAATGAAGTCGAATACATGGCGCATCTCTCTAGGATCGATCAACACCGAGAGATTGATCCTTTTATTTTTATTATACTGAAACAGATAGAGAAAGTGCTGGAATTCACAACTGACATCATTCCACGTGACGCGGAATAACCATCTTAGTAGATATCTAAGTATTTTATGCCAGTGCACTTTCTTTACGTTCCCACAATAGACGGGGTGTACGGTAATGGTATGTGTACGTGCGGGAAGCTCTCAATCTATCTTTCCAAACACTTCTTCATAGTTGCTTAGAGCGACATTTTCGTTGTACTCTAATAGCTTCTCTCATTTTTTTTTCCACTTATCCACCATGCGATGGAATTTTTCCATCCAACAAGTAGATGTGAACATCATCAATCATCTGCTTCTTGGAGTATAGCAGCTATTTCCTGATGGAAAAAACAGCAATCGTTATTGCACGAAAACGATTTGTTTAAGAAAATCGTCGGCAGCTGACTCTCTAGAGAAAATTTCGAACAACGAAAAAAGCTCACGGAAACACACTAAACGGCTACGATTATAAACAGCTGTACTGCGATGTGGTTTTTTTCTTGTTGAGAAACACCTAATAAAATTAGAATCAGACATTGGACATCTACTGATCACCGTTGTCTTTCCTAGAGTAGCCTACGAACTTGTGACTTCGGGTTTGGGAACATTTCTCGAAAGAATCACGAGGATTCTGAAGGAGTGTAGCATTCGACTATACGTTTTGGCTTTAATATCTCTAAAATTGAAGTTTTTGACTGCAAAGAATACGGTAAAATGGTATGTTTTTGATTGGAACGTTCACCTATTTTCCAATGATTTCTGAATGGAGTTAGTTATGTAAAGTGAATGAAGAGTACCCGGCCGTGAAAAATTGTAATTGGCAGCAAATGAAAAGGTTAAGATTGGGATTTCAACTTCAGTCTCAGCTTAAATAGGTTTATTGCCAATCTGGGCTCCCCAAGTCAGTTTTATTGATAGGTGGTTGCTGATTGCAATGATCGATAGAAAACTAGCTAAAAGACAGGTGAAACGAAGAACCAGCATAGTGTGGTGGTGAATGCGTCATTACCCGGAAAGGGTAACAGCGCATTCGGTCTCCACCGCAGACACCTGTGGTCCAGAGTTTTGCAAATATCTCAGCTTCATTATGGTTAAAAGGAGTGTACCTCCAGCTTTTCTTCTCATCACTTTATGTAAGTTCATGGCTTGATCTACTTATGGGCAACAAATTTTTTTCTCACAAATTTGGTATTTGTCTTAATTTCATAGTTCAGCTCTTCTTTAAAGACTACTACTTCTTGCTGGGTACCTACCAAGCCTCATAGGATTATGCCCTGCCAACCTTCATAGGATCATGAGATTATTGCCGGTATCCGAATGGCACGTGTAGCGCAGTGATCGGAGTCGCCCTGCGACACATACGTGGGATCGATCTCCGAGCCCATGACCCACCAAGCGCTCCATCCCTCCGGGGTCGGTAAATTGGTACCAGACATGTCTAAGAGAATAGCAGCACTGGCTCGACACATCGGTAGGCCACCGCGAATCATTGTAGATGCCAGATATGCATTGAGCCACCTCCTACGATGCTTAATGAAGTCGAATGCATAGCGTATCCCTCGGAGAATGACCAACGCTGAGAACTTTATCCTTTTTTTACGGATATTATGCTTAATCCTACACTTGATATCATTTTTACTTTTTACATATTTAGACAAAGGACTCGTCTTCATAAACATTGTTGGCTCCATGACATCCTTCGTTTAACTCCCATAGGAGTGAAACTAATGCTCTTACTGCTGCTTGCCTTACCATAATTTACTCAGAAAGCTCGTTTTTTCAAACCGAAGTTAGCTTATTATGCATCGGTTCTCTTTATTCATTGATATTTCTTCACCTTTTCACCAATAATTTTGTGATCTTCCACTGGAGCTGTAAATCCGGCGCTAAGAAATGATACGGACACTTTTCGTACGCTATTAAAGAAGTGGGATTCATGCTGTTTTAATTCTTCGGCAGAAGTATGAAAGCGATAATGAAAAGGTGAAAGGTCTTCCGAGTAAAGTGAATGAATGAAAGTAGTCCACAGCCGATTCACCGAAATTTGAGTCCTTTGTCGTCAAAGACAGATTTGGTTTAGCGTTATAGTTATGTAGCGCTCATACGCAGACACTTTTGATCACCCTAAGCTTTCGTTATAGCCTAAAAGGAATTTATTGAGTAATGCTAAGTATTTCCGCCGTCTGCCAAATGACTGGGCATTTCTAGCGCAATGATTTGTGGCGAATTGCGCGACGCACATGGGTTCGATCCTTAGTTGCCAGATTTCTTTGCGGAGGGCAAAAACACTAATTTGATTTATCAGCGAGTAGCGCAAATAACTCTAGGCCATATATACATTCTGTCACCACAACAATGATTATTTAAGTGAAATTCATGGAACATCGCTAAGGAAACGTTTAATGCTTTCTATCAAAGCCGTACGCTTAGTCCTTTGATTCCTCTATCAAACAGTTCGGTGTTCGTTTTCAACTGAAGCAAGGATTCCATTGATATCACTCTTCGATGAAGTTCAAAAGAATTTTGTAAATACATCTGAAACGTGAAACGTTTACAAATTATGAAACATTCAACTGCATGCGCACCGTGAATGTATTCATTTTTCCGCGATATACTGTTTAAGATTTTCGGGAGTCAATGGGCACGAATTAGAGAGCGCGTGTGGCGCAATAGTTGGCGACGTCCTGCAGCACACACGTGGGATCGATCCGCCCCCTCATGGCTCACCAAAGCTTCCATCCATCCGAGGTCGGCAAATTAGTACCAGACTTGTCTGGAAGGATAACAGCACTGGTTCGATACATCGGTAGACCACGGCGAGTAATTGTAAACGCCATATATGCATTCAGTCATCTCCAAACGATCCTTAATGAAGTCAAATGCATGACGTATCCCTCTGGGATTGATCAACGTAGAGAGCTTTCTTTAGTACTGTAGATCAATGAATAACCGAATGAGAAAAACATTAGATTGTGAACCGTAGTCACTCGGTATTTACCGTGTAAAAATTGATTAGAACTTATGAAAATACCATCCCACAAAAACATGAAGGAGCTATCGATCTCTCACAAAAACTACCTTCATATAACTTTTTTGTATGATCCGACATGATTTATGGTGCGGATCCTAGCGCTTTTTTGTTTCGACTATTATTATTATTACTATTATTAAGAGCGCGTGTGGCGCAGTGGTTGGAGGCGCCACTGCGACACCACGTGGAATCGATCCCTGCGCCCATGGCCCACCATGCCTTCCATCCCTCCGGGATTGGTAAATTGGTACCAGACTTGTCTAGGAGGATAGCAGAACTGGCTCGATACATCGGCAAGCCACCGCGAGTCATAAAGGCCATATATGCATTCAGTCATCTCCAAACGATCCTTAATGAAGTCAAATGGCGCATCCCTCAGGGATTGATCAACTTTATCCTTTATCCTTTATTATTATTATTTAGTTATTATTAATTATTATTGTCTATAATATTATTATTTAACTTATTATTTGCTGCCTACTCTTTTCAGTGGTAGGGTATATATTTCGAAATAAAACTTCGACGATGCTAAGATATTTGCAAAACTCCGAACCGCAGGTGTCTGCGGTGGGAACGAAAGCGCTATTATCCTTTCCGGAAAGTAACGAGTTCACCATCACACCATACGAGTCCTTCGTTTCGCCTGAATCTCAACTAGTTCTATCGATCTCTGCGACCAGCAATCACTCGTCAACGGGATTGATCAGGGGAGCCCAAATCGGCAACGAACCCAGTTAAGCTAAGGCTTTAGTTATAATCACAATCCTAGCCGTTTTACTTACCGCCTACTCTTTTTAATGGAAGTAAGAGAATTCTTCTATGCAATATAATGTTAACTTCCTTTGGCAAAAATCTCTTTCCTGAATTCCCGAACTATCTGGGATAGATTGTCGTTATGGTCAGCAACAAAGGGCTTGCTAACATTTGTTGTTTAAAGGAACACACTTGGAGACAGGGATTTGTTCCGCAGCGGCAACAAATCTCGTCATAAGTTTACTCTCTGCTGAGTTAAAAGAATAAATGATACAACTTTCATTACTAATCAGTTCGTTAAGGCTGAGTCACGCTTCGATACCATCCGTAGCATCGTAGAGGTGATTAAATGGTTATCTTACCTAACTGTTATCAATCAGACACACTACCAGGCATGCTACCAGGCACGACTCATTGCTGAGGGGCTAGACCTCGCGACCCGTGCCGTGACCCTGCGACCCACACCACTCACTCGGATCTAGCTACGCCTCTTAGCACGGCCATGCGTTGCCTACAGATGTATTAGCCAGCGTTTTTTTCCTCCTAAACAAGTATGATATGAATTCGTGCAACACATGAAGAGGGAGAGAGCTTGGTCTGCTTATGGCATGGGATCGAACGAATGACTGTCTGTGCGTTCTGAAATATCCCGAACTACTGCGCTAGACGCCCCGTCTTCAAACATCGGCAAAGGTTTTGGGTGGAAATTTCGAACCAATTCTCAACGAAGGTCACTTTATTCTGGCAAGATGAACTCTTGTGAAAATCACACTTTGACATTCAGGTATACCAATTCTTCTAAGAATAAGGTGGCATACCACCAAAGGACCAGTAATAGTTAATTATATAACCGTGTTAAACTAATTGAATGTGTCATTTGGTATATACAGTTGATGTCTTTGTTTAGGTTCACCGTCTTCAATGTGAACTACACGCGAAAACCGCACCACATGAGTCCGATATGATCAAGAAAAAGCTTGTGAGTAAAGGAGTCTCCCTCTTTTTGTGCTTGTTTTTTGCTATCTCTTCATGGATTTGAATTTAAAATCTGTTCCATAACCATAATGGTGCTGAAATGCATGCGAAACTTCGGACCGCTGCTGTTTGCGGTGGGGAACGAACACGGTATTACCCTTTCCGGCGGCTAACCCGTCCCACTACGCTATGCAAGCCCTTCGTTTCGCCTGTCTGTCAGCCGTGTTATTGACTTGTTGGCGCTATCAACAACCACCCGTCAACGCGATTGTTCTGGGAAGCATAAGTCTGCATGAACCCAGTTATATGCTCTATGTTTCTTTCATATTAAGTGAAACCATTTATTGGTAAATGTAAAGGGAATTTCTTGAAAGGTCCTAAAGCGGAAGCGAAAAGATCTATGAATAGCACAAGCATGAAGAAATACGAACAAATCAAATTCTCTGTACAATGTTACTTAATCTAATTAAAGATCAACGAAAATCCTTAATCCCTTTTATTTTACTGAATCAACAAATTTAAAGCAAAAGATAACGGAAATCACGGATCTCCCTCACATATGAGGAATTGCGCCCCGGTTAGTAGCGACGAGGAAGATGCCGTTCTCTACAACATCGACGAGGAATACGATCGGCTCATTCAACATGTTCATGTTAGCGCTATGAAAGCTGAAAGTTCGAAAATCACTAAGAGATATCTCTCTACAGAAGCTCTAGAGCTGGTACGCCAACGTGGAATCGCACGAGCTGCAGGCAACCACCAACTCAAGGCCGCACTTGCAGAACAATGCAAACAGGTGGCAAAAGATCTTAAAGAGAGAAGAGCTGCATTTATGGTTGAAGATGCGGAGGCTGAGAAAGCGCTCGCAAAGCCCACCGAAGCTTCACTAATTACAAAGCCAAGACTATTGAAATCCCACGTATCGACGGAACAACGTCCAGAAGGGCAATGGAGAAAATCAAATCTCTCGATCTCGAAAAATCTTTCGGAATTCGACATCCTATTTCTTCGATGAGAAATCGAACAGTACTAGGTCCGGACAGGACATGATGTAAATACCTAAAGAACCTTCCGCTATCCTCGTAAACACACTGGCTCGGCTCTTCACACATTATCTGTCGGAATGCAAGGTCCTTTGTCAGTGGAAGACCAGTAAGACCACGCTATTGTTCAAGGATGGTGACCTCTACGGTATCGGCAACTATCGCCTAAAATTACTTTCTGTCTGTCTTGTACTAATTTTCACTCAAGTCATCTTAAACAGGATTGGCAGAAAACTGGACAGAGGAGAGCGAAGTGAGCAAGCACGACTTCGAAAAGGATTCAGTACGATGTATCACATCCACACCAGAACAAGACTCACTGAAGTATTGAGAGAGTACACGCTATCTCACTTCTATCGATTTAAGGAAAGCTTTTGACTCAGTTGAGATAGAAGCAGTCATTGAAACCCTGGACAATCATGGTGTCCATGCTCAGTAAGTGAAGATTCTTCGTGAGCTGTGCAAAAATTTCACAACTAAGATATCGCCATTCAACAACAATATTAAGATGGACGTCAAAATAGGGTATAGTCAAGACAATATCATCTCACCAAAAAAAGTTTATGATCAGCAATTATATCATCTTCGCTTTGCGGATAACATCGTTCTTATAACACCAAACATTAATCAAGAGCAACGAATGCTTGCCGACTTTGATAAAGCCTGTGGAAAAACTGAACTTCGACTAAATCTCGCAAAAACGATGTTCATGAAAAACGAATTGGTTTCGCATACCCCAATGACGTTCAACGGAATGAGTACCTTTGAATGCTCCAGCTACATCTATCTAGTTCCGGGATCAACATTATGGACGGGTTAGCCCCAGAGTTGAGCAGAAGGAAACGAGCGGCTTGGGAAACTTTCAAGAGCATCGAGAATGTTGTGAAGAAAACAAAGTTGTCCACCTTTTCGACTCAACGGTACTTTCTGCCCTAATGTATGTGTCAGAAACCTGGTCGCTGCTTAAGCATGATGAAAGGTCACTCATCGTTATTGATTGACGTTTGGAGTATCCCGTGTCGCACAAATAAGGGAAGGGATCCGAAGCTCCAACCTGCCCCAACGTTCAAAATTCAAAGTTTCCGTTCTGTACGCCAAGCAGCCGAAGATAAGTTGGGCCTGAAACGTAATTCGTATGAACGAAAACCGAAAGACAACAGCGGTTAGTGATCGTATGCCTTGGGAAGTCAAACGTGCTGCGACAAGATCACCGACTCGATGGTCAGAAGAGTTGCTCACGAAAAGCCTATAAGAAAGGTATGATGATCAACAGAACTCTACAGCGAGCAGAACCCACTGAGCTACTCTTGCAGGCGGCGTGGAAAAGTGGAAGATTCACTAACGCCCGCTCGAGTCCTTCGACGATCAACGAACGGTGCTTCAGGTGACACAGGTGACATTTTATGACGGAAAATGTTTTTATGAACACTTTGCTGACAAAAATAAATTTAAAATAAATTTTTTTCTAACTGCACATGACCAGCTTATTCCGCGTTAAGCAAAGGGTGTGTGATAAAATTCTGCGATGCTTTAAGTGCAGTAATGGCATACCATTTTCAACGGCATTAATCATTTCTATGTTGTTATTTTTAACGTTTCAGCCATTCTTCGGATTTTTAAAATATTGAACCTTTATGTGATTAATTGTGATTTGGTACCAGACGTGTCTGGGAGGATAGCAGCACTGGCTCGATACATCGGCAGGCCACCGTGAGTCATTGTAAAGGCCAGATATGCATTCAGTCACCTCCAACGATACTTAATGAAGTCGAATGCATAGCGCATCTCTCAGGGATTGATCAACGCCGAGAGCTTTATCCTTTTATCCTTTATGTGATTAATTGCTAGAAGCTTTATGATTTTCAGGACAGCCAAATTGGGCAACTTCACGAAATGTTAATGCCATCGTTACGTACCGAATGTGAATTGGACGTACTTCGGAAGGAGTGCGTTCGGCAGCGGAATTTGATCGGAGCCCTCGAGAATGAGGTGTTCGGTGCACGCCTGGCAGCCAAATACCTGGATAAGGTGAGATCCTCCAGCTGATTAGTCTAAATGAGTGGTTGATTTGGACGTGAAAATGCTTCTTGAACATGGAGATGGAAGATAAGAATAGAAATCAGAATTTAGAAAATACCTCAGGAAATCACTATAGTTCACTTTTTTCTGACACTATTGCTGTGTATCAAAGGGCAATCGATTTGTGACTTAGTCTATTTATATTTACTACAACATTATGCGTTGTTCAATGCAGTACAGGTATTTATTAGACTACAGCTTAGTGTGTTCAATACTCATTCAGGAACTAGCTGGTAGAATCCAGCAGATCCAGTTGCTCGGGCGGAACATGCGTGGTGTGGAACACGATCGACTATGGAATCAGCTGGAGGCCGAGATTCATCTACATCGGCACAAGACCGTGATTAGAGCTTGTCGGTAAGTTGTGATCAATGGAGTTGGTGAAATAAGGAAATTCCCACCACCACCATCTTGGTGTTGGTTGCTGAAGTGTGTAGGCTTTTGCCATGGCGGGTGTACGCCGTCCCTTCAGGTACAAATATTAATTTGTGGAATTTGACAGATCAGACATTTTAAAGAGAAAAGAATGTCGAAATTGCCTATTGATTTCTAGTCAGCTGATTTTCGATTCATTAGAGCTAAACCTTTATGGACTACTAAACGAAAAATTTCAGAGGCAGAGGTCAAACGAAAGGTTTGCCAACCCCGCCGATTAACAACTGTAACCAAACCAGCAAGAGGAAGAGAGGAGTCGGTGAGACGAGGAAGGTACTATTGACGAAGGAACCACATGAAGGACTTGGGATTTCCATTACGGTATCGTATCTTATGTTTATCTCACATCGATACCGTATAGGTGTCTTATTGCGCTTACCACCTGTAATCCTTTTGTTGAACAAGTGATCCAAAGGCCAATAATTCGTTCTTTTCGCCCAAAATTGCTGCCTTATGTATCATCAAATTTTTCGTATGGCAGCTTTTGAGCAGGTAACATCAGGCAGCTCTGATGTGCAGATATGGTAGCCATGACCGTATTTGTTTGGGGTAATGTAGTTCTTTGAACGCAAGATTGTTCCCTAAACGAGGTAAAGCATTCCATGCGTATTCACCAAACTTCATTCACATACAAATGAATGTGGTCACTTGAATCCAGAATGCATAGTTCAATCCGCTGCATCCAAGTGAGGAACCGATCTTCTGAATTCCTCTTAGCCTCGAAACAAATGAAAGACACTTTTTAGTCGGAATTTAACCCCATAGCCAGCAGCTGGGACATCCAACATAATTACATGGAAGCCTGCCTCGAAATTCGTAGTGTAAGCGAGATCTGTGCATCAATCTGGTACCAGGCAAAATTCCTACAGCGCCTTCCATTATCAAATATTCATTCTTTCGCGACATAACATTTCAAGAAATGGGTTAAATAAACAAACTATACGGATACGGCAACATCCATAATATTGCACCTATTAAAAGACATTTCCTTGTTTGACGAGAAACAACATTAAGATAGAAAAAATAAATATGGGAAGGATTGTTGATGTTGAAGGGTGGCGCAGAGCACGCGCTTCCGATTGTAATCTCTGAAATTCAACCTGGACAACCGGCTCATCGATGTGGGCAAATCTTCGTCGGTGATGCGATTATGTCTGTGAATGGTTTCGATCTTCGCAATGCTAAGCATCAACAAGCCGTCGATATTCTGAGCTCACAGGTATATGCATTAAAAAAAACGAATGTGAAGAATTTGAAGGGATTAGGTTGTTTCAGCACGGTGATCTTGAAATGGAAGTGGTGTACGTGGCACCAGAAGAAGATTCCGATGATGACGGAACGGTGCTCATAGAAGATGCCGACGGGCGGATGTAAGTACTTCATTCATCACCCAACATACATATTCGTAGCTTCTATAGCCACCGAATTCACGCGGAACATTGGTCGACCCGATAAGAAATTGTCTGTCTTGTAATCCACACATTTTCCAAAAGTAAGGTGGGAAAAAAGGGGGCGTGTGGCGCACGCAGTTGTCAAGGCGCCCTGCAACACAGGTGGAATCGATTCCCACGCTAATGGCCCACCAAGCCTTCCATTTCTCCGGAGTCGGCAAATTGGTATCAAACCTGTCTGCGAAGATATCAACACTGGCTCGGTACATCGGTAGGCCACCGCGAGTCATTGTAAAGGCCAGGTATGCATTCAGTCACCTCGAAACGATGCTCAGCAAAGTCGAATGCATGGCGCATCCCTCAGGAAATGATCAACGTGGAGAGCTTTACTCCCTTATCATTTTTTTTCTTGTTCAATTCCAGTTGATTTTCTATTTGTGGTAGCTAGGAATTTGGCTATTCCTATTTGTTTATCTGATTTGTAACTTTCAGCTATAACATGTACAACAATTCGGTTGAGGAACAACCGTCTTCTAGTCGGTCGTCTACCGGTTCTCATCAGAATTCCGAATGACGTTTGGATTCTTCACCAGCGAACCTAGCTGAAGCTATTGATTTTCTTGCTTTTGTCTCATGTACCAATCTTTCATCTCAGAACTCACTCTTTCCATAAAAATATGGGAGAAATTGATCTGACGTGTTTCTAAAGTGTGCTAGGTGTCTGCTATAGGCTTGGCTATATAACGTCTTGTGGTCGGTGCATAAGCTCAAGAAACTATTACCAGCTTATTTAGAACGGTGTTGATAGATGTTTAATTGAATTTAGCCATAACGTTCATTCCTTGAAGAACCTTAGCTCATCCTCCTTCTCATGAATGTTTAACAAATACGGTGTTTTGAATATCGCAATCGAATCCTCTACACTTTCAATGAACGGGAGTCGATCAGATTTCACTGTATCTATATTAGACCTCTATGATTTTAATTGTACCCAACAAAAAGCCGCTTACTATGTGCTACCATTTATTTTTCCTGTTAGAGCTTGAACTATTACTTCGGTGCCAAATCCAAACTGCCGGGCAACATAAGGTACGGGTATGGGCATAGACTCTAATGCATGTAGTATGAGTGTATTTGGAGCCGAAGTTAATAAGCTGAATGTTCGATTTTTAAACCTTATGTCCAGTGAGCTAATTGATTGAGTTCAATAATAGAAATTGATCTGTTTGAATCGATTAGTTGTCCTGGGCGTTCTTATTGGTACTGATGTTAGTTGTTTTATTCAACTGGATGACATCAGTTTTTTCGATGAGAAATGAAACATATAAATAGATAACACGGATAGAGTAGCGACATAACCGGGAGAAAGGCAAAAAGAGCCTTGGTTGGTGTGGTGGGCTTATGAATCTTTGTGAGGGCAATCGCGGTTTTGAAGCCCCACAGAGGTTCGAGTTTCGCTCGTACCTCAGCATCTTTATGGATATAGATGGCATTTTCAGACGTTTATGTGGTGAAAAGAGTTTTCGTTAGATAATGATACGTTGTGGCAGTAGGGTGGTGTCTCTCATGTAAGTCGTACTTCTTCACCGCTTCGATAATAGTACTGAATCTATTTCTAAACGTGTGGCCTCAAGTACTATTGCTTCTATCTGTCTCTCAAAAATTTGTTAGAGCTCGCTTTCCTAGAAACGTGGAGGATCCTTGGTTGCCTAATGGTGACGAAGTGCTCCATCATCGATCCTGATTTTTGAACACAAAACTGATTTTTGAATCCAGTAATAGGATTACATTCACGTGAAAAGGTGGTTCTAAACGTTGTAAACATAGCCGATATTGGCGATGAGCGAACTGCGTAGTTTCGCTATGCCGGTGGTTGTGCTCAGGTTCTTCCATTACCTTATTGGTCTGTGCCAACCGATATGTTCGGTTTTTCGGCCACCATCACAACGAACATCTGATTCGATTTTTCATCGCACTCTTACTCTATATTGTATTAACCTAGTGTTATTATTATTTTTCTTGTTTGCCTGGTGATCGAAGGTGCCATCGAAGTGCTCTCACCCTCTCTATCTCTTTATCTCTTCTGTCTCTTCAAGTCTTCATTGCTCTCTCTCCCTTTATGCGATTTTATATCCCAGTCTCTGTACATAATCGTTTAATCATTCAATCGTACCATTTTTTCTTTTATTTCGAGAATTTACGGTGCTGTTTATAAGAGTTTTATTGAGTAATAAGATATTTTCTGAACGGTTCATTTCTGATTTTTATTTCCTTCCTATTTATACAATCTGACATTCGTGCGGCGATGCACAATGGTGGCAGAGTCTCCCAAGCTGAGAAGGAGTCAGGCGTTTCCACCACAAAGCCTAGTTAACAGTAAACCAATACTACGATCCACCACCGTCCTGGTATCAAACTTGCCGAATGGTGGCAAATTTCCCTCTGATCCACAAGGGATGCGACTGCCTGTGATGGTGACGACCTGGGGCAGACTACTGCCAAGCTGAGCTCATGATTCCTGAGAACCAAAATGGCTAAACCAGCAAATCTCCAAAAAAGTGGATGTTATGCTGGGGTCCACAATGGGGTTGGGCCATCCAAGCAAATGTCCAAGTAAAATCTGACATCACATAATGTGCAGATCCTTGCATTTCTTTCCATTCGTTCCATTTTCGCAAATCCATAATCCTCGATAATGTTCAGATTGGCATGCGGTTTCGGCCGCCATTAAAGAGCTTTGTAACTCGGTATTTTCCTTCTTTAAATTCAGTCTGCTTTGCTCTTGTCTAACGGCCGAACACAGAATTTCAGGAGGACACTCCAGAATTCGCTGCCGTCATGGAAATCTGTTTTGGAGGGCAAATCTGCCTCCTACCCGTAACAACCTGGCCGCCGTCCAAGATGACAAGCTGAGAACACCCTAATTCTGTTATATCGATTTTCCAAGAAGAATGAACTCTCTCAGCATCCACCATGATAGTGAGAGAGCCTAACAGATTTTCAAGATATTTCCGAAGCCATATACATGCCTCACCACCTCTGTGAATGATGGATGCAAGACAATGGGGTAAATGGAGGTCGTTCTAACACCCGAATAGCATCTGGAGACCGCTTGTCTGAGTAGTATGCTGGTAATGTTGAAAAGTTAGGTCGGAATATGATGGACATCAGGAAGTATAAAATGCTGGGTTGCTGGAAAACCAACGCGGTGAACTCACTTTCTTTCTCGCTTTAGAACCTGCTTCAAGTTTGCTTCCGTTTCCGCTTTATTGAACCACACTAGCGTTATAACTTTGTTAGAGTACAGTTTACGATTCATACGAGATCACCGTATTCTAGTCTGCGTATTGGCTGTGAAGCGTTTAGAAGAAAGAAAAAGTACAACCACAATGATGCTGGGATGTTTTGCAAAACTCTGGACACCAGGTGTCTTCGGTGGAGAATGAATGAAAATGCGCTATTACCCTTTTCGAGAGCTAACGCATTCACCACCACACCATACAGTTTCTTTGTCCGGCCTGTCTCTCAGCTAATTCTATCGACCAGCGCCATCAGCAACCACCCGTCAGCGGAATTGATCTAGGGAGCCCAAATCGTCAACGAACCTAGTTAAGCTGAAGTTATAGTCGAAATCACAATGTTAACTTCTTTATTTACTGCCTATTGCAATTTTTCATGGCAGGGTATTACTCAGGGTTTGTAGCTGATTTGGACTCCTTAGATCAATCCCGTTGACGAGTGATTGCTGATGGCGCTGATCGGTAGAACTTATTGTGAGACAGGCGAAACGAGAGACCAGCGTGGTGTGGTGAGGAACGCGTTAGTCTTCGGAAACGCTAATAGCGTGTCCCTTCCTCAACTCAAACACCTACGGTCCGGAGTCTTGCAAAAAAAGGTTTATTTCTCAAGTTCAAAACGAGTTACCGTTTTCATTCGGAACCTCAGCTATGAGTAAACCTATGTCAGAAGTAGAAGGAACCTATTTATAAGCCAGAAAACCGCAATGCTTTCGGTTAAAGTTCACTTCACACGACGTTTCTTCACAGTGACCGCCGACCAAGTAATGACACTTTACTAAGTAAGCAAGTAGGTTTTCGCAGCTCGTATTTACTGACACGTAGAGAAGTAATAGGAAGGAGAAAGCATTCATCATTAAATTCTCAGCAGTTTCTATACTCCACAATAGATCGGAAATCTTTTGATCGAATGACGTTCATTCATAGTGTAACTATTAAACACTTTTATGTATTCTTTCTTTGATAAGCTTATACGAGGTTGGTAAAAAATGTTTATTTGCTGCTGATGTTTCAACGGTTTCGTCTTCATCAGAGCCGATGACCCGAGTCGATGGTTCATAGTTCATCGTGTTCTCGAAGTGACGTCTTCGTTGCGCATCGAGCTGGATCATCCACAGTGGAGTATCTCTCTCCAATGAGCCATACTCACTCATCCATGCCCTTTTGTACAGGATACCTGCTCTTGATAGATGCGATTGCTCGGTGAGAGCAACAGAGAGCAACTTGTTTTTTCGGGACAATCCAACCTGTAGAAGTCTTTATCATTATCAGTTGGTACAAAACGTAACAATATTTGAAGACCGACTTTCACAAAAAATTGAACTTGAAACAAAATAAACAAACGAGTAAACTTAAACACTTTCAATAAAAACTGAAGTTGAAATGTATGCATAACACAAAGTAACATGTGGACAGTGCCCATTACAAAAAAAAAAACTCTTCTACGGGACAAGTCTTTCTTCGAGGTTCAATTGTTAGCGTAATGGCAATGATGTGATTCAGTACGGGCAAATAACTGGTTTTATCAGCTTCGGGGCAAGTTTTGCGTCCTTCCAGTGTCGGTAAACCGGTACCATACTCGTCTGACATCAGTCGGATTCCAGTAATCAATGAAAAAATTCGGCTGTCTGTGGGGAGGCTCTGAGAACGGCACAGCACAATTATCTCATAGCTCGAATGGTACTCAATTAGACCAACATTTAATGACATTCATAAATAACGCCAAGAATCCTTAAACGGCCTTCGAAACTATAAATTGGAAGAATTCGTGCGTGATAAATGCGAGGAAATGGAACCAATGGATCCAGTGCAAGAAATGAGTAATGGAATGTTCACAACATTCGATATTCTCTCATGTAAGAATTCAACTCTAAAAGGATAAAGCTCTTGGCGTTGATCAATCCCTGAGGGATGCGCCATGCATTCGACTTCATTAAGCATCGTTGGAGTTGACTGAATGCATATCTGGCTTTAACAATGCCTCGTGGTGGCCAGCCGATGTATCGAGCCAGTGCTGCTATCCTCCCAGACAAGTCTGGTACCAATCGATTTGTTGAAAGGAGCTGTGTAGTAAAGTGGTTAGGGGTGTTGAACAATACATAAGTGGTCGCTAGTTCTTTCGCTCAAGTTCAATCACCAAAATGTACGCATAGAATCAGCGACAAGAGAAAAGTCTAAAGTTATGTGACACTCTTTAAACCATTACAAAATCAATTCTATTTCTTTCGCTTAATTTCTAGTGATCGCCTGCCACAAGCCACCAGTTACGCTGAAGATAAAGGATAAAAGGACAAAGCTCTTGACGTTGATCAATCCCTGAGAGATGCACCATGCATTCGACTTCATTAAGTATCGTTTGGAGGTGATTGAATGCACATCTGGCCTTTCCAATGGCTCGCGGTCGTCTACCGATCATCGATCCAGTGCTGCTATCCTCTCAGACAAGTATGGCACCAATTTTCCGACCCCGGAGTGATGGAGGGCTTGGTGGGCCATGGGCGCGCGGATCGATTCCACGTGTTTGTTACAAAGCGCCTTTGACCACTACGTCACACGCGCCTCACGCTGCAGATAAAAGGATAGAAAAGGATAAAGCTCTCGGCGTTGATCAATCTCTGAAGGATGCGTCATGCATTCGACTTCATTAAATATCGTTGGACGTGATTGAATGCATATCTGGCCTTTACAGTAATTCGCGGTGGTTTACCGAGTATTGAGCAGGACTAAAGATCACACTCATCAGACGTCTTAGTAGTTCAGTCTTTTTGACAACGGATGGACAAGAGCCGTTAGTGACTGAGTTTCTCGGGATGTCAAACGTACTGCAGGAGCACCACCGACCCGATGGTCAGAGTTCTTCACGAAGAGCCTAGAAGAAAGATATGATGCTCGACGAGTCCCTAGATCGAGCAGAACCCACTGGGCTACTCTTGAACGCGACAGGGAAAAATGAAAGATTTACTGGCACCCGCTCGAGTCCCTCTACGGTAAACAGAACTACAGGTGATACAGGTGATCAATGTCGTAGTGTGATCCGCAGCATTAGAGTTCAGCGGAAACAAACTTCTTCTGCCTTTATCCCCATCTACTGATTGTACAGTTTTTTACCATATTACTTTTAAAAACACAGGATTTGCTTTGATGGTTTTTGACAGAAGAGCTTCTAAAATGGTTCTGTGGCAAATTTTCCTACCTCTGCCACTGAACTCTGTTATCAGTCTACGGTATTTACCCTCCTAAGACATACGGATGCTGACAGCTTACCTGAATATAGCTGTTTCGCCCTTTAGTCTCATAGATTTCCTTTACGAAATCTCTTAAATTTGAAGCATTTATGGTTCTAAATTCATTTCACATGAATATCTAGTGCCTATCAGTGTCTTAGCGTTACATCGCAGGGTTCTTAAATGCTAAACTGTGGAAAATTGCCAGGAATAATCGTCCCAACGTAGACATGCGAGCTAGATAACATTCGTAGCACCATATAACAGTAAAGCAACGCGAGGAATAAACGCCGTATTGGTCAGAGAATAGCTCCATGAGATAAAGAATTCTATACCTACCTAACAAATATACTTTATAATTTCAACGGCGGTGAACGCGTCAGCCCCCGGAAAGGTAATAGCGCGCTCGTTCCTCATCGCAGACACCTACGGTCCGGAGTTTTGCAAATATCTCAACATCATTGAAATTATATTTCGCAATATACCCTGTCATTAAAAGAGTAGGCAGCAAATAATAAGTTAAAATTAGTAAAATTAAATTAAAATTAGTAGTTAAAATTATACTTTATATTTTATTTTATGCTTTACTTTATAAGTTAATAGAGAATATTTCTCGTAAGTGCACGTAACCTACTGTGTAGTACCTACTACTGTATTTTCCACAACGCCCGCATCCATGCTCTACATTTACATCCCATCGGAACCGTAAGGCACACCACCAGGCGTGCTACCAGGCACGATTCACTGTTTAAGGACTAGACCTCGCGACTCGTGCCTTGTTGTTGAAGGACTAGACTTCGCGACTCGTGCCTTAACCCTGTGAATCACGCCATTCGCTTGGATCTAGTCACGCCCCGTAGCACTGCCATTCGCCTCCCAACAACTCGTCACGATCGCTAAGGTTACATGCACTTACGAGATATTCTCTATTAACTTATAAAGTATATTTGTTAAGTAGATAGAGAATTATATATTTATTAGAGAAATTCTCTATATTTGATAGTAACCCTAATCGTTGGGTATCAAATCTGCATTCGATAAACACGGGCGGATAAAAACATGTGGTTACAATCTAAGATTTTTTGAATTCGGCTATCTTTGGAAAAGCTACAACATACAACTAATCAGAAACGAACCAATCCCAGTTCCTTTCAATATGCTCTCATTTCATTGCACTCTCGCATAGGAGAGGCAACCACATGTTAAATTCCACAAGGCGTTGTTTTGACCTAATACAGATAGCACATTCCTGGCATCCAATAAAGTCCAACCGCAAGGACATGTCGAATTCAGGCAAATCGCTTCAAAGCGGACAGAAAGAAAGAATGCCAAATGTGCCAAATAGGTAACCCTTGTCAATCGTGGATACAGAATTTCGTATCATATTCGTTGACATGCACCTATCTGTTATCCATCATGTCTTCTCTTACAGGATCCCATCACCAGGCCTGAGTCTTCTCCGCCGTCAATTTCTAGGTCGAAAACAATGTTCCGTATCACAAAATGGACGCTACTTACTAACATGTGTAACCGATGGCGGCGAACTAGTTGTTCTATTATCCCCTGGGGGAAGTAATGCTTCAGATGGAGTCGTTTCATGATGGTTACATCGAAGACTTTAATACCAGATTAATTTATGTTTGGAAAAGAGAACACAGTATTGGGAAATCCGGCAAAGGAGGCAGAAATCGGATTAAATACCGTTTTACTGGACTCCATCCAAAGTCTCTTTTATGGTAACTAAATTTTCGAGAAGCAAAATCAGTGTTGGATGTTGGAGGCGCCAAACAGCACAACTGACGTGGAAATCGACCAGGTTCTTCAAAAAAAGCAAAGCATGCGAAGTCTCTTTGGTACGTTCTTAGTGCTATCATTCTCTGTTCCTTCCAATAATCATCATCTCTGTGAGCCAATTAGAGTGGACTTAAAGCAAATGTGAATATATAACCCTTTTACAAACCCTAGTCATGCTTATGACATGATCATCATTCCGAAAAATGCCAGTGAAACAGACGATGCTGAAAAGCTCAATGAAGAGAATAGGTAGGCAGACAAGAAAAAAGAAATTCAATTCATAAAGTTCCGTGGTATGGTGGAAAGGGAAGGAAATCAGACGGGTTCCTTAATTACAGACGTGTCTTCAACTAAGAATTTTGATGGATGAAAAACAACATGAGAAGGAATTGGGCAAGAGAAGAAAAAAAGGGTACTTTTGTCCCTATCAGAAAGGCCGCTGATCGGCTGACAATGCGAACGTATTTTTTGACCCGACAGTGCTGCTGCCGGTATGTTATGAAACAGAGACGCTGGTCCATGCTTAGACCGCTTCAATAATTCTACATTCCAATGCCACCCACAAGACATTAATATGTCATTTTGTGAGATATAACATCCAGTCGAAACACGCACTTTAAAAGTTTATTTCAGCTCTTGAAGTGTTTATTTAAATGCTATCCCGTCTTCTGGATCCGGAGGAATACACATCGTAAGCGAAAGATGTCGCGGTCTTTGGTGAGCAGAGGCAGCAACAGTTGGACGAAAAATACCATTGAATGGAACCCAACAAAGTTTGAAACCCGCTAAGAAATCCTTCTATAAGAATGGTAGAACTGTTTTGTGGCTCCTGTCAAGTGGCTGTATTCGCACTAGGGCCTTTACTACTCGTTACGATGGGCCGCATGGTCAACAATCGATTCTGGTACAACAAGTAACGGAGAAAAGCCGATATTTATTATGTCATCTTTCAGAAACCTCTATTTTGAATAAGAATGTTTAGAAGCGGCAATTTCCTCGTTCATCGATAACTGGTAAAACGTCTTAATCAACAAGGACACGTGTAACGCAGTGGTTAGATCTGCCTTGCGATTCACACTGGACCAGTCACTGGTTTGGTCCCGTACAGCCTTCCATTCATCAGAAGCCTATAAATTGTTATCGGACCGCTCCGGAGGATGCAAATACTGACTTGATACATCGGTAACTCCCTGGAAGCCACTGTGTAAGCCGAATATGCACTCGTTCCCCTTTAAGACGCTTGATTGAGGTGGAAGGCATGGCACACTCCTCAGGGAATCGTCAACGTCAAACGTTTTATCCTTCAGCCTTCGAACTTTGCCAACGAATTCAAAACTACTCACTTAAATATAAAAGCCGATCGCGGTATAGGTGAGAGACTTTGTTTTCATTCCATGATAGGTCACCATCGATTTCCCACAAGATGAGTGTTCTCCATCCGTGGATATTTCAACAGAACAGTTCGCATAGTCCCATGCTGGATTTTGCTACTGGAGATCGAACTGTGGTATTTAATAGGAATCTGGGCTTGTTAACCTCCGCTACCTTTACCAGATGTTCTAATGATTCCACTTCACTTTTTCATTACTAATAGCTTGATTCACATTTGAGCAGTTTCTCAAATTTCTTCCTAATTGGACCAACTAACGTCATACTGTTCACGCTCGTTTGCTAAAAATAACTTTCAACATATTAATTATCTTGAATTTCATTCGTTAGATGTCGACCCAATCGTTTGTTCATCTATTTCTAGACGTCGCGTTCACATCACCATTTCTGACATCGGGAACGAATTCGTACCTGTGCGCGACACCTTCAGAAATTTCCACCATTTCTCCTAGGATCGCACAACCTGTGGGCATCCGTATTTCGTCTATGTGAGTGGTTTTCTCTTATTCTATGCCAGCACTACAATGTACAGTTTTTTATTTGCTGTATACTATTTTTCCCATGGCGGAGTATTATGTGAAATACAACCACAATGATGCTGAGATATTTGCAAAATTCCGTACCGCAGGTGTTTACGGTGGAGAACGAACGCGCTATTGTCCTTTTCGGAGAGTAACGCGTTCACCACCACACCATGTAAGACCTTCGCTCCGCCTGTCTCTCAGTTCTGTCGATCTTTTGCCATCAGCAATCACCCGTTAGCGCGATTGATCTGGTGAATCCAGATCGGCTACGAACCCAGTTGGCTGTAGTTATAAGCTAAGGTTATAAGCTGTAGTTATTATTACAACTTTAACTTATTATTTACTGCCTTCTCTTTTTAATGACAGGTTAAACATTGCGAAATATAACTTCAATGATGCTGAGATATTACCGATTTGTGCTCCCCAGATCAATCTCGCTGACGGGTGATTGCTGATGGCAAAAGATCGATAGAACTAGCTGAGAGACAGGCGAAACGAAGGGCTGGCATGGTGTGGTGGTGAACGCGTTACGTCCCGGAAAGGACTATAGCGCGTTCGTTCCCCATCGTAGACACCTGGGGTCCGTAGTTTAAAAATTGAAGGTGCTTACTATTTAGTTCTTTTTGGATGAAAAAGGAGCCAAGATGGGAAATTGAAGAATACGGTTTAAAAGTGTAGGTTCAGAATTAGGGATCACTGAGGTAAATAGTCGAAAAGGTTTGAAACACCGGCACTTTTAAATAACAATCAGGTTCTGCCTGAAGAAGTGGGAAAAATCGGTGCATAGTTACTCAATGTTTTGGACAACCCAATGCGGGATGGCCCGTTCTATTTTATTACTATCATTCCAGTTTCTTCGAAACTTCTCTAAGTGTTTGGCACACGGTATTTTTGCATACTTTGAAGTATTCAGTGACTACCAGGCAAAATTTCTGTGAATTTGCTTCTGTGCTGAGAAACTTTCTTCTAGAAATCTACTTGCTTCTATGAGTTGTAAACAGATTTGAATTTCCTGCACTTCATCACATTTCGGAATTCAAGACACCCCTCTATCACAGTGAAAACATAAAAAGTATTCAGAGAGAAATTTCTACCCTTATTGTTTATATCCTTAGTGTAGTCCTTATTGTTTTTATATGAGGAGTCGATGAAATATTTGCAACTGAATGGTTATTACAAATTCCGCATCGCACGGGGGGAACCTTCGAATGCCAGAGTCGTAATAGCGACCAGATTAGAATGGGTTTCTTCCTCTGTTTATAAGTATTTTTGCATACTTTGAAGTATTCAGTGACTACCGGGTAAAATTTCTGTGAATTTGCTTCTGTGCTGAGAAACTTTCTTCTAGAAATCTACTTGCTTCTATGAGTTGTAAACAGATTTCGTTCCGAATTCAATCCTTTCGTCTTCACATTTCTTTCCTCAATGATTGTTCTTTTGGCTTGTTAGGAGGAGCACGAATTTTCTGCCACTGATACAAGTCTTATAGTAGCATATTAAAACCCGTGTTTTTTTTTCCAAAATCGTTGATTCAAACGAAAGATGACGGCGCGATGGATAAGTCTTCGGTGGACATCCACACGAATTGAGTTCGATGCCTGCCTAAGCCACGTAAGCTCACCATTATTTCTATGATCCGTCGTGCAACAGTGATTGAATCCTCTGTTTTCTAAAACACCTATCTTGTCGTTATTAGCACTAAAACGTTGAAGAATTGGCCATACAATTGAGTAGTGAACAAAAAGTAGAATTGACTTCAGCAACCAGGATCTGTTACTTCTATCTTTATTTTCACCTTATCTTGGATACTTGGATGGGTCGTCCTCACCGGTTGTGCAGGTCCCAGCACCTTTTCCATTTTTCGGAGTTTTGCTGGTTTAGCTATTGTGTTTACCCGGAGCCCTGAGGTCGGTCTGCCCGAACTCCGCCCAGGTCGTCACCACCACAGGCAATCGCCGCCCTTGTGGATGAGAGGGAGATTTACTACCATGCGATTAATTTGACACCAGGACAGTGGTGGATCCTGGTATTGGTTTACTCCTATCTGGGGTTTCTGATAGAAACACCGGACTCCTTCTTAAATTGGGCGACCTTGCTGGGGAAAGATCCCCCGCTGTACATCGCAGCGCTACACCCAGGAACACCTCCCAGCCGCGATGAGACGGTAAACCATTGGGAGCTTTTCACTTAGTTACCTTTCACTTTATCATAATTTGAAAATGAATTACTAGCCAAAATCACATAGTTCTATTGTATTGGGAAAATATTATCATTCTAATATTACATGATTATTATTATCATCACTATAGCTGTTGTTTTATTATCATTAGCATCGTTTGTCGTCATTCCTACACTGGGCCGATCAAAGTAACCGTTAAGAGCGCGAATGGCATAGTCAAATAAAGGCCATTGTACACTTGTGTCAAACGGACGACAGAAAGACCGGTTTGAATTCGCTCCCTATCAGCATTATCGACTATACGTTAACCCTTACCAGTTGTTTTGATGCCATTTTTAAATTATAGAAAGTTGCTAAGCTTTTCTGAACTTGGCAAAGCTCCTGCTTAGATTTTCGACACATCGATATTCCTCTTCACGGAGTTATCATGCAGCTCTCAGAACATCTTCCATTCGTTCCGGACTCTAGCAACTGTCATCCGTTGAGATGGTCATATTCGCTTCGGCAGCAGTTTGAGGATCTGTAGGTTGATTCCAGTTGTAACCACAGCTGGTTTACATTTGCAACACTAAAGGGGCCCCATCTTCTTGGTGATTCTTCCTCAAGATCTTCACAAGGTCACTTAGAAACTCAAATTTTGATGACTCAAAACTCGTAACATCACGGCTCTGACGAAAGCGAAATCGCCGAAACATCAGCCATCGACCAACAACACCAACAACAACGACGACGACAACGAAGACCTATACCGACCTCGCATCAGCTAAAGAAGATCAGTTTATAAGATCATATAAATAAATATACCAAATTTTGATGTTCCACATCACAAAAACTTCCAGAGAAATTTTTGGGCATGTTGAACGTAATTCCGTCGCAGCATCCATTCTGTTCTCTTTTCCTTGTTTTTTCTCGATCGGAATATCATTGTCGGGCCCGCAACATGTTGCTCTCTGATGTCCATATATTATTGAAGTGAGGTCATTGTTATCGAAAATCCTCCTCCGCATGACATAAATGGGCCTTTTGTCACATTATGAGAGCATTCAATTGTACGATTACAAGCCGGATTTTGGTGATTTATCGTTAGCCGTAAAATTTCAGTTCGATAAGCATTCGAAATGCACTTTTACATGAGCGACTCTGACGTAGATTAAGCCTCAACTCCTCATTACGCATGTCGGCATTCGAGAATAATCCGAAACGCATTTAATACAGCGGTTAGAGGTTTCATACGATAAAAAATAAAGTCACTAGATCGGTCCCGAGCTAATCAAGATTCCTATCTCCCCGGGCTTAAGAAACTAGTTCTAGTTCTTCCTGGGAGGATAACAGAAACACTGACTTAATACCTCGATGTGCTTCCAGAATACATTGTATAGGTTAGCAGTGTATTCAATTCCCTCGATGATGCTACGAATGGAGTCGAATGTTTGGGCATCAGATTTATGCGAAGAGCAGATTAATGCCAAACTCTTCTTTAATTTGCCTTGACTTTTACTCACTGCCTATTGTTTCCTGATGGCACGGTAATGTGATAGCACCTTTAGGATAAGAAAACTGGCTGAGAGAAATGCAAAGCAAGGGCTGTGGTTGGTGCATTGCATAACACATAAGACCCCGGAGAAGTAACCTCGGGTACGAAGCGTAACTGAGATTCTGAGTTTTGCTTATTAATCAGCATCCTTTTCTTTTCCACATGTGCGCGAGGCACATTCATGAAGATCGTGATTTGTAAGCAAGTCTGCGAGTCAGTTGGCCGATCGACCAACCAGTGGACAGGTCGACCAGTTGCCGTCGTCGCCGCCGTCGTCCTTGTCGTCATTGTCGCCGTATTGTCGTCGTCGACGCAGTCCACGTCGTCTCCGTCATCGTCGTCGCTAACCTCACCGTCGTCGTTGCCTTCCACTTCGTCGGCGACGCAGGTCTCGTCGTCGTCGTCACCTTCTTTATCGTTATCGTTGTCGTCTGCTCGGAAATTGTGTCGTCCTCGAATATTGATCCTTTCCAGTCGCATTCTCTCACAAGCACACGAAAACACTTGAAAAACATGTCTGTCATCACACGGTCTCGTTTTCCAATGTTATTGTCGTTCTTTAAACTACTTATCTTCTTGTATAATTCCTAAAGCAGATTTACTGCCCGTAACCGATGGCACTCACACAGTGGAAACAGTACCAGTTATGAGGAAATGAAACGTATAAAACAAATTGCGGGGTTGAACCAATTATTATTGAAACATTATTTCTATCGAGTAAAACCAGTTAGACATCTATATCTGATTTTTCTTGCTTTTGTTGGATCTTCTAAAGTGTCGAGCATTTGGAAATGATCGAAAAGTGAAAATAAGAGGAAAAAAAACTATTTCGTCTTCTCAAGAAGAATAATCGATTCTTAGGATACAGACTTCGTCGAAATCGATTTTGTTTATTTTCAGATACAAATGAAACTAATCAATATGTATCTTTTCTTTGACGAGCTTACATGAGGTTGATGATTATATTTATTTTCGGCTAACGTTTCGACGTTTTCGTCTTCACGATGTCGATGGTCCACAATTGTTATTCGTCCCGATGTGGCGGCTTCGCTTTTGTGTCGAGTCAGGTCTTCCTCAGCAGGCCATCTCCTCGAATGAGGCATGCTCACTCGGTGATGCCCTCTTATGCAGGTTGCTGATGGTGGATAGCTGTGATTGTCCCATGATAGTGTGATAGTAATTTGTTTTTCCCGCTGAGGAATACCTGGCTCGACACGAAGGCGAAGCTGCCATATCGAGACAAATAACAAGTGTCGACGACCAGGGATCATCGACTCGGATCATCGGCTCTGAGGAAAACGAAGACGTCGAAACGTTAGCCGAAAATTAAAATAATTATCAACCTCGTGTAAGCTCATCAAAGAGAGTATACATATTGATCAGTCACACCGAAGTTCAAGGAAAGTCGGTTTCGAACGATTATAAATGAAATTGTAGTAAGTATTCCACTATTTTGCAAAAATAATCAATACAGTGTAAATGTCAAAGATTGATCGCTTTTCGATAATTTGAGTAATCGATAGTTATCGAGGACGATCGATAGTGAGATTTTCACCTAAAAAGATTCGTAGTTTATTTTTTTTTTCACCATTATTCAGCACTATTTTGTGTACACAAGAGCCGAAATGTTTATAGTCGGCTGATTGGAAACTGGAAAACTAATCAATAACATAATCATTTTGATTCACTGCAATATCGTAAAGGCCTAACGATCAAACGAGGGATATTTTCTAGCTCTTCCTTTTGTTCCTCAATATCGAGCCTTACAATAATTTCTGTTGGTGTAAAATTTGGCTAAACAAGACTCGGAAGTGAAATTCTTTCGATTTTGTGTTTATTTTTAAATTAGGTGATGCGAACGTCACAAAAACACAACAGACTTTATTTGAAGTAAAAATAATTTTACTGAATGCTTTTCGAACTCTCTGATTTTCTCATCGTTTTTCCTTTCGTGAGCTCCTCTTTCTTTGTTTTCTTCTCTTTTTTTTTTAGTTCTGCAAAGTGAAGAAAGCACAAACGTGACCAGTAAAACTGCTGTTTTTTCCTGAGTTTGACGAGATTTGAACGATTTCCTTCTGCGATACTGAAATTTTCTATTTCTTTCATTTTATTTTATTTGACCCGTCTTCACGTCTACTTTACGGATCCCAACACTTCTTACAACCGATTCGTTTCCTGGCGTCCATTGTCCACGAAGATCTTCCAAGTTTTTACGTGTGGCTCCAGTTGTTGCTTGAGGATTATCATTTCATCTTGAATGTCATAGAATACTGGTCGAGTAATTCTCTTTAGAGACCTGAGATAGCCGAACGAGAGCGTTCCAATTGGATTGCAGAGAGTTTCCTGGACAAATCCGGTACCAATTTTCCGACTCCGGAGAGATGAGAGGATTGATTGGCCCGAAGCGAAAACAAACTAGAACCATGCTCGTGATGATGGACATCACCACCAATGTGCTATCCGCCCCTTAGATACTGAAGTGGAATCGTTGAAATCTGTTTGACAATCGACGTTATGAGTACAAAAAAAAACTCTATATGACATAAGATTTTAATTTCTGCTCTTCATAGGCCTTTCTTAGACACTTGATAAGTTGATAATCTGGCTAGTAGGTCCAATTTTCCTTAGGATTCATTAAAAATTGTTTCAGACTTTTTTCTTTTCGTATAAAAATAAGCCCGAAAAAGGAAAGATGTAGAAGATGTAGGGCGAGGCAACTGAGTTCTGTAAAGTTGCCATCGGCTGAGAACAATGGCTCATTCAGTGAATCCAATATAGATGCTTATGACGGTTTCGCAACGGCGATGGTTCATTAATGGCTTCATTTTGTTGCCACAACATTAAATTTACAAAAGGAAAACGGCGAAGTATTCGTCATCGCTCAATCCCTTAGCGATGCGCCATGCATTCAATTCCATTCCAAGTGTCATAGAGGTGTTTGAAAGAACACTTGGACTAAGATAGTCTTGCTGGGTCCTTATATCAGATCAGTGCTTTTCATCCCCCTTGGCAAATTCGGTACCAGTTCGCGGACCCTGGAGTGATATGAGACTTGGTGGACTTGTGGGACCACCAACGACCAGGAGGCTCTGAACACTGAGCTGTTACACGCCTCTATGAATATATATATATCAACGATTTCTTGAAAGCTTTCACTTAGCGCTTATAGTCCAACTCCTAAATCCATGTGGTTCATAAGCTATAGATTCAATGCAAAAAATAAAACCGAAGGTCTCTTTAAGGCAAAATAAGCAAGGTCAAATAAACAAATAAACAAGTGAATGAACTAATGTTAGTTCACGCCGGTCCAGTTGATCACTCATGGATCAATGGAAATCCTTCCACATCGGACCCCTAATGTTAATGAGATGTGTTGCTAGTGGCATTTGGATTGGATTTGTGATTAACTAATCGGGGTGATTCACAGTATTAACTTATTTCCATTAAAATTTTCTTTATTGTGAAGCCTTTGTTTTCGATCACCGATCAGTAAAAGGATAAAAGGATAAAGCTCTCGGCGTTGATCAATTCCTGAGGGATGCGCCATGCATTCGACTTCATTAAGTATCGTTGGAGGTGATTGAATGCATATCTGGCCTTTACAATGACTCGCGGTGGCCTGCCGATGTATCGAGCCAGTGCTGCTATCCTCCCAGACAAGTCTGGTTCCAATTTGCCGACCCCGAAGATATGGAAGACTTGGTGGGCCATGGACTCATTTCACGTGCGCGCCGCAGTGGTGCCTCCAACCACTGCGCCACACCCGAAAGGGTGTTTTGAAGGCTGTTGCTAATGTCAATGATAAGATCGCTCCAGCTCTTATTGACAAGAACTTATGTGTGACCCAGCAGCGAGATATTGGCCAATTCATGTTGGCTTTGGATGGAACTGAAAATAAGTCGAATCTTGGTGCCAATGCTATCTTGGGTGTTTCTCTTGCCGTTACAAAAGCTGGTGCTGTTGACAAGGGCATGCCGCTCTACAAGTATATCGCCGAGCTTGCTGGTATTAGCAAGGTCATTTTGCCACCAATCAGTACCATTACATAATTGTAAACATAATCGATTATCTTATCACCATCAATTACGTCATCCGCCTATCGCAAACAAATTAGAACAAAGCGAATACTCGCAAGAGTTTTCGTCACTGAGCCAAAAGAAAGTACAGGATATCTCATAAATATTTCTAACTTTTCAACATATTGATTCACTGGATCAATATTGTAGTAAGTTTGCAATGAAATTGTAGTTCTCGGTTGAAAAGGATTGATTCACCAGTTCTTGACCTAAAAATGATGTACCTGGGACATTCTAGACTCGTTTTCTGGTGGTTCTCATTCCTGTGACCCAGAGTGGTTCGAACTATCACAGCCAGATAGATGACACAATCACTCTAAGCACATTTGCTTACGACAAAGTCGAGGTGCAAAGTGGAAACGTGAACTAGAATTCCGGGTTTTCAGAGAATTCCGACCATCACTCTTATGGCAATCCCGTCGACGGTATGTGAATAATGATTGGTTAGGTGTTGTCGATTGTAGTTCATTGCTGTTTTCGGTTCTCGATACGATACGTTTGACGTTCGTCTCGGTACCGCCGCTACGATGTCGATTTCCATGGTTTTTCGTCAGAAACTTTCAAAACAGCGTAGAGATGTGTTTCATAGTGCGTTTTCGATGAGCTCTCGTAATATTCCGGTGCTTCTGCAGAGAGCTTCGTACGCTTCGAGTACGCAAATGATGGGAGCCACTATCAGCATATGTTTGCACAACTGATGTCCTACTAGGCGACGCTACGATTCCGACAACGCTTACTTACCTCTAACTAGAACCTCAACATTTTCGACGAAATGCATCTATTAGTGCTTTTTCACCTCCGATGACATCACTTTTATACGATCGCCTTACGAATACCGTTTTGTTTGTGTTTCAGTTCGTTTCTGAATGCGATACGTTCAATGAGACGTCTCGATAATGTTATTTCGATCTTGATATTAATAGTCATTCGTCAAAAATTTGAAAACAACCCAGAGATTTTCCCTGTATTCACCCTGTACTTTTCATGAGTTCTTCTCATAGACCGGTACTTTACTATTACGGTACCAGTGTGGATAACAAACCCTCGCCAGCTTGATGTGCACAGATGGTAGAGATGACCACCAATGTATTGTTTCATGAATGACCTCAGTTTGGACTTGCGTGGGCAGCTAAGTGGATGCAGTGAAATCTCCTCTCCCATCAATATATAGATATTCACGATTGTGACGTTCGATGTCTGCTCATAAATTTTCCAAACTTACTTTACTGCGAATGCTGGTCACGAATGAATTCGGTTTTCCATATCAACGTTTTTAACAAAAAACATTGTGATGACTTTTATTTGCTGTCTACTACAACTCTTCACGGATGGGTATTATGCGAAATACAACCACAATAATGCTGAGATGTTTGCAAAATTCCGGACCGCAGGTGTCTGCGGTAGAGAACGAACCCTATTGCCTATTATTACCCTTTCCGGAGACTAACGCATTCACCACCACACCATGGGGGTCCTTCGTTTCGCCTGCCTCTCAGCTAGTTCTATCGATCATTGCCATCAACATGAGCATTGTTATAACTTTAATTTACGATTAAAAGATAGGCGTTTAATATCCAGCTGATCTACCAGAAGCTTTACCTCTTTCCGTTTTCAGCATTAATCAAACAAGTATGTCGTTTTCTCGTTATACCACCCGTGAGCACGGTTCTGCTAAATAACAGCATCGTACCGCTCTTCATCTATCATTACGTCATCGTAGATTTTTTTGAATTCCTTTAGCTGTTTAGTACTTACAACGTTGGCTACCTGGAAAGTTGATAGTGTAGAACACATGATTTCTTCAAATCTACATCGTTTCTCGGTCCTTCTTCCTTTTTTCATTCCACGATGATCAGAATCCTCCTATTTATCTCATTAAAAACATGTTTATAGTGTTGAGCTGAGTAACGCTGCGAGGAAAGCGGAAAAAATCGATAGCTGAAAATACCTCAGCAGAAACACCCACGTTGTCATCATCGGCGTCTGGGTTAGAAATGTCACGATTTCCGTCCTAGATGTTTTTATTTCTGTTGTTTTGTTTGTCCTACGTCAATGATGTGACAGCGCAGGACGAACGATTCACCACATCGCGAGACGACGGACACAGAAGGCAGAGCAACGACGAGTCAAAACCGTATCAGACACCTACTGCTGTCGTTCGATTCGACCCGCTTGCACCTACCATTCTGTCGCGCGCTACAAGCTTTACGTTCCATCGCTGTTTTGAAATGGATGATATCTGGATCAGTAAAGAATCATCATCATTCAGATTCCTCCACTTGGATCTCCAGCAGGTTATTCACACTGTTTGAACCGTGTCTGTCAGTGTCTGTATTTTAGTGGTCAGTCCAGTGCTTGTTTGTGTCCCGAGAAAAAAGCTCCACAGCTGGTCCCAGCACCTTTGTAATTCAGTCTGTCCTAACGCATCCGCCTACCGCCAAGGTGTTCGGATTTCGCAACGTCGATTTGACTGCTGCTTGAGTGGGTGCCCAGGTCTTCACCACATGAAGTCACTGGCCTTTGTGAATCGGAAAGAGCTCTTTCCACTTAAGCCTCGTAAAAATATCCTCAGTTCCAAAAAGATGGGAAACTTTATTAGCTCGCTAGCGGTTCGAACCATTAATCTTGCTCGTATTATTCAACGACATCTCTAGCTTCCCGCAGCGCTTCCCGTTCCCATTGTTACTTTTTAGCAAAGAGTACTGTTTAGCCGTTAAATTTAGACGTGAGAAAGTTTTGGCATAATGCTTTATTAATGTTTTGCGAAGAACACTCGTATCGTATGCGGCGTACAGATCAAACCAGTTCCTTGAAGAGAAAAAAACATCTGGAACAATTGGAATTGTTATTTTCATCCTCACCGGACAATATTTTATGCATCTGCATCCGGGAATATCGTTGAATTATTTCGACTCAAAGCAGGATACAATGTGAAATATAATCACGAGGATGCTGAGATATGAGCAAGGCTGGGAACGTCAGGGGGATTTCGAAACCGCGATTGTTCTTGCTGGTGGCTTATGAGCTTGCGCTGCGATATGCATCCCCTTTGTTTCCAGCTCCCACCCCGAATAACCACATACTACATCCCTGTGGTGTCAGCAAATTTGTACCAGACTACTTGGAAGGACAAAAATGCTGATTTGATACACCCTTAGGTCTTCATAAGTCATGGTGTACGCTAAAGATGCATTCAATGACCTCCATGATGCCACGAATTGAGTTCAATGCATAACGCATCCGCATGGATCAACGCTGAACAGTTCGGATTTTCATAGCTGATGGAAGGTGGTAGTAGGTTACCTTGCACCTGTTTCATGCCTCTTCCTTTAGCATTTTGTTTAATATTGAAAGAGTAGAATGTTCAATTTAACAAAGGCATTATCGCGTTTTAGGAATAAAAAATTCATTGAGTTTATGAATGTAATTTTGTCAAATAATTGAATGCTTAACAAAAAAAAATCATTGAATGTCATTAAAAAGTTTAAATGGTTTCTTTTTGCTGTTTATAGACGGTGATAATAGCAGTTTTCACCGTTTTTTGGGTCGTGTCGTGTTTGAACGGCCTGCGGCGAGATCGAACTTGCGACCTCTCCACGCATAAGCTGTCCGACAAAACGAGCTGCATAGTGCTTTGACTGTCCCTCTCTATTTTCTTTCTTTTTGTGTTTCTATCCTTCTTCGTATTCATTTCGTCGGCTTTTCACTCTTTTTTCTTCCTTTTTTCTCATTCATTAAAGTAAGAAAACGGTCTTCATTCGACTATAAAGTTATTGTCTATTCTCTTATTTTACTTTGTCCGGAGTTCAGTGTCACTAAGGAATTTATATTTCGTCTGAGCACTTTATTCTGGATTAGAATGGTATTTAAATGAAGCTATTGTGATATTATCATTCCTCATTGCTCCATTAGTCTACATTGTTCTTGATATTCTTGCAGCAATTAGGACGAGTTTCCCTGGAAACCCTGGCTTATCAGCTAAGTGATCTACTCTCTACGGATTTCAAAGTTATCATAGTGAATATACGTTTATATTGAGCAATAAACGATCGATAAATCATTGGTTACACTGTTATTTTCTCACGGATTCCGAAGAATTGATAACGTTCGGGATGCTTATGATTTTTTAACTGTCCGTCACTGCGTCACTGAATAGAAGCTGATCCTGAAGCCTAGAAAATATTCTCATGACGTATTGAATGCGATGATCAGATAACGGAGACGGACGGCTTGACAGATATTTGACGCAGCTCATCACCCACACAATTCTCGTTTTCCCATCGAAATGGTGTCTAAAATCCTAAACAGCAGAGGTCAAGAGACCGGTCGCTACTCACGACTATTTATAGGTAACTCTCTTTCAAAATGTCTCCAGGTTCAGCGTTTCTTCTGAGGTCAACGCTTCATTTCCAAGTGTGCAAAGGCTTATGTCTAGGCATATATCATAGTTACCGTAATCGTTCTAAATCCATACTAAGCCTACAATAACAGTACGAATTGATCACGTTCACTAATCGCTGTAATTCGCTACACGCGTTTTGGAGTATTTAGCTAGTTTTTATACATTAATTGATTTGTTGTGAACAATATAATAGCGATCCGACGGAATAGATATTCTGTTTACAAATCCCGCTAACGGCTGGTGAGCGCTCGGTTGATGGTTGGCTGGTGTTAGTTGACAGTAAACCCCGTCATCGAATTTTACTCTTCTATTTTTAGTCAGGCAGCAGCTACCCTCGTTCTTCTTCACTTCATTCATCCATACATTCATCCGTTCATTCATTCATTCATTCATTCATTCATTCATTCACTGATTTGTTCATTCGGCTTTAACGTCTTTTTCTCCATTTCCATCCTTTTTTAGGGTTTTCATCTTTCATTCACTTGACAGTGAGTGTAACCACCGAATTACGAACAGTTTGTCGACATCATTCACTTTGTCTAATGTCACGAAGATCATCGACGTCACTTCAGGTTCCATGACCATATTTTAACCAGCAAACTATTGCTCTCAGTCGGAGGAAATAATGGAGTTGCATAACAATACGATTAACTCATCGTTGTTGTGTTAACTGTTCCGTATTGTTGCCAGTGCCTGTTCCAGTTTAGAGGTGTCATAAACGTGATGAGCCTTCTCGTTTTCCCGGATCCGAGCAAAAAGGAGAAATGATCCAGAAAAAATATACATATATTTGAAAATTATTGAAAACCGTTTCTTATGGAGACGAACGAAATCATTTCTCTTGCATAAATTATCCGATATCTTTAGAAATATCGTGAGAACTGTACCATTTTTCCATCAGCTGTTCGCGTGTAGTGCAATAGTTAGAGGTACCCTGCAATTCAAACAGGGTTATCGGTTCGACCACACCCACTGGACGGTTCAAGCTCTACATCCATTAGCGGTAGGCAGATTGTTACCTATACATGCATTCAATCATCTATCCGATGCTATCTGTTTCATGAAATCGAATATTTGGCACATCGTTCATGAACTGAGATGTTCGACCACACTCCCCACTCCCCTGGCAATTCAAGCTCTAAATCCATTAGCGATAGGCAGATTGGTTCCTGGATATGCATTCAGTAATCCATCCGATCCTATCTATTATATCAAGTCGAGTGCTTGGCACACCGACCATTGACCAGCACCGAATGTTTCATCCTCTTATCCATTTATTTCATCAACTTCTTAACGTATTTCTCAGAAAGACGGTTGAAAGCGTTTATGAGTTGAGGATCAGCAGTTTTGTTCTGGATCTCAGCACGATCAGCGATTCCAGTTCAGTTCTTTGTGAATAGAATTGTCCTTCCTCCAAAACTGTTGTTCACTGGATCTTCCCCGCTTTCGATCGATCACCCTACGTGCTGCAAGAGGACATTCGTTATTCGCTACAATTTGTTCCTTTATTTATTATCGATTTCAGTATTCTGCATGTGTTATTCTATATGAACGACGATTTTTATGTATTCGTTGTATCGTCTGACAGAACCGTTCATTGAAAATGATATCAACCAAAGACGACTGAATTCATGTTTTGGGTGAAGAACCCACATTTGGCTAGCCAGTCACATTTCCTTATGATATGAGAGTAAGAGCCTAGGTGGCATCGTCGTTAGCACGGGTTACCCTGAGGGATGGGGCCGCGTTAGTAGTTAAGTCACGTGGATCTTTGTAAGAATAGAACTATCTAAAAGCTTTTGTATCAATATTCCTTAGGATTCGATCCACTCAGCCAATAAGATTCTAACATATGTAACGCTTGGTCACGTATATGTCCTCCCTATACAAGTCGTCGAAAGCTGTGCAAAACATCGAAGAAAATCACACGTCACAAAAAAAGATTTTCGCTCGTGTCCTTTGTGAAAAGAGAGCTTATTGGGTAGTGTTGCGCTGATCATGAATAGAATGAGCTTCACTGAACCGAAAATCATTCGATTTAGACGATTATTGATGAGGTCATTGATGGCTGAGGAAAGCCCTAAGCGCTACTAAGCAGCTCCATCCCTCGCGTGTAGCAGAAATCTTCGGTCATCTCCATTTTCTGCGTCTCACTTCTCATTTTGCTTGTTCATCTGTGAAAATTTACTGAATCCATGAATTCACTATTTATTTCAGAAGACCATGGGCGGTAGCACAAGCCGTCCACTTAGATGTGTTCATGGATGTTGGACGTTCAAATCACAGTTAGTGCTCCATTAACAGCAACAACAATAGTAATAGTAAATAAAAATATTAACAATAACAGCAGTAATAATAATAGTAGCAGAATAGAGAAAGGCGAAACACGGGCCCGTATAGTGTGGTGGTGAACGCATTAGTCCCGGAAAGGGTAACAGCGAGTTCGTTCCCCACCGCACACCCCTGTGGTCCGGAGTTTTGCAAATATCTCAGCATCATTGTGGTTGTATTACACGTAATACCCTGCCACGAAAAAAAGAGAGTAGTGAATGAAGATAATTACATAATATTAGTAATAATTCTCCATTTTCTTGGTATCCATTAAAAATCTCTGCATCTAAGAATGTTAGCTTAGAACATCGTTGTGTCGTTCCAAGAGAATGTCACGGGTCACCTCACTTCTTTTCTTTCAGGGAAGCTGAAGACAAATTCAAGTTTTCGGCAGAAATGGCCTGCACTTAATAGTGTTTTTATTCCAATAGTTCTTTGTTAAGTCTAAAGTTTTAAATAAAAATCAGAAATTCTTTTGACCCTCTGAACGGCTCACCGCCTCATCGGGGCTGGGAGGTGTTTTTGGGTGTCGGACTGCGATGTGCAGTGAGGGATTCATCCCCTGGCAGGGTCTTCCATGCTAAGGAGTCAGACGTTTCCATCGGGAAGCCTAGCTAAGAGCAAACCAGTACCGGGATCCACCACCGTCCTGGTATCAAAGTCGCATGCTGGCAAATCTCCATCTGTTCCACAAGGTCTTCGACTGCCTGTCGTGGTGACGACCTGTGGCCGACTTTAGCCAAGCTGTCTTCGGGATTCCAGGGAGCCACAATGGCTTGACCAGCAAACCTCCGAAAAATGGAGATTATGCTGGGGTCCGCACAACTAGTGAGGACGGGCCGTTCGAGTATCAAGTAAGTATCAAGTAATTCTTTTGACAACATGGAGGTGTTTGGCTGCAAGTGGAAATATTTCCATTTAATGCGCTTAAAGTTTATTGACAAAATGACAAAAGGTGGAGAATTATGGTGTAGTGAAGTTAAAGGACCATAGATTACAAATAGTACGTAACGGTTTATATAGTTTCGATTACTACTTCTGCTGAAAGTTGGAACGTTTTCCACAGTAGGACACGAAAAACTTAGGAGAGGCTCGTGGCAGAAAGAAGTGATATTTATTCTTAACGAAATATTTTCTTTATATTCTCGTTTAGCAAACACGAGGTGTTATCTCCATACAGAAGTCTAAGAGTAAGCCCAAGCTTAGGCTGTGTTAATGAGTATTGTACTGCTTATTTTTCATAACAGCGATGAGGACGACAACGTGTGCAAGAAGAAAAAGCGATCAAAATCGTCGTTCAAGGCAAAACTGAAGAAGCTCAGGTGAGTGTGAGTGATGTGCCGACTAATAAATGTTATTGCTGTGACTATGAACAGTAGTAAACCTTATCTAATTATCATTTACACTGACTGAGAGACGGGCGAAAAAAGACCCGCATGATGTGGTGGTGAACACGTTAACCCCCGGAAAGGGTAATACATCGAGTTCGTTCCCATCACAGAACCCTGTGGTCCCGAGTTTTGAAAATATCTCAGCATCGTTGTAGTTGTATTACACGTAATACCCTGCCACGAAAAAATTGTAATAGGCAGTAAATAAAGAAATTAACATTGTGATTTCGACTACAGCCTCAGCTTAACTGGGCTCATTGCCGATGTGTGCCCACTACATCAACCCCGCTGATTGGTGATTGCTGATGGCTAAGATCAATAGAACTAGCTGAGTGACCGGCGAAACGAAGGACCCGTATGGTGTGGTGGTGAAGGCGTGAACCTCTGGAAAGGGTAATAGCGCGTTCGTTCCCCACCGCAGACACCGGTAGACCGGAGTTTTCCAAATATTTCAGCATCATTGTGGTTGTATCATCTATACTCTTATTTCCACGACCGACTTTCTATTAACCTCGGCATTGATCAAGAAAAGGCTCATATAAAGCGGTGGGTGCGCAAAGTTGCGTTCGTTGTGGTTGAAATCATGGTTTAGCGTTTTCTTTGTTTGGTTCGGAAACAAAAAGGAAAACAAATGGTAAGACGAAATGTTGGAGAGAGCCGTTTCGTTGCCCTTAGTTTGCCCGTGCTCGAGGTCGCCGACTAGTCGTCTTCCTGTCAAACGCGGCATTCAGCCGCTTACTTTTTCGATGTATTGGTTTCCCTTTTATAGTGGAAGAATGCTGATTTCTCTTAGTGGAGCCCTTTTTCGGAAAGTCTCTAGGCAGCAATAAGGGCCAAAATGTCCTTTTTGGTGGATCGAGAGAGCAACGATTCCTCATTCTTCTTTCGTCACCTTCACTCATCCTTCAATTGGAGTTCGTTAGCAAGTATTTGTTCTTAGACTATTCTAAACTCTGAATCAGCTCAAGAGGATCTTTATGTTTTTTAAGCTTGATGCAATATAACTTCAGCGATGCTGAGATATTTGCAAAACTCCGGACACCAGGTATCTGCGGTGGGAAACGAACGCGCTATGGTCCTTTCCGGGGAGCAACGCGTTCACCACCGCACCATGCAGGTCCTTAGTTTCGCCTGTCACCTACGGTCCGGAGTTTTGCAAATATCTCAGCATCATTAAAGTTATATTTCGCAATATACCCTGCCATTAGAAATAGTAGGCGGTAAATAAAACGGTTAAGCTTGATGCAATAATTTCGCTTGACATTAGTCCTGCGATAACGAAACCGCTGGTGACCTTGAAGGTCATCGTTTTTGCTTCTTCAGTGATAGTAGATGTTTTGTTTTTGAATTCGGAAACGCTTACGATACTTCGGCTACTAGGAGCTTTCATTTCAGATTATCTGAAGTTGAATCACATCGTTACCATTGGGAGGAAGGCAATAAGGGCCAAAATGTCCTTTTTGGTGGATCGAGATAGCAACGATCCCTCATTCTTCTTTCGTCACCTTCACTCATCCTTCAATTGGAGTTCGTTAGCAAGTATTTGTTCTTAGACTATTCTAAACTCTGAATCAGCTCAAGAGGATCTTTATGTTTTTTAAGCTTGATGCAATATAACTTCAGCGATGCTGAGATATTTGCAAAACTCCGGACACCAGGTATCTGCGGTGGGAAACGAACGCGCTATGGTCCTTTCCGGGGAGCAACGCGTTCACCACCGCACCATGCAGGTCCTTAGTTTCGCCTGTCACCTACTGTCCGGAGTTTTGCAAATATCTCAGCATCATTAAAGTTATATTCACTTCATTTTTTTCGTCTGACTGTTTATTTTGCTGCACTCTGCACTGAGTTTTTTCGACATTTTTGTTTTGAAGTTGTCATGGGCGGTTTCGCCTTCACTGTTTTTTTCACTACTTTTAACTTGTTGGGCGCGTTATATGTATTTTCTTTATATTATTGATTTTTGTTTTCATTTTGCTATTGGGCTCTAAAATTGACACGTGGTAGTAAGTTCGATTCGCTCTCTGGTTTTATTAAACTGCCCATCCTATCCGGGTCGTCAAATTGGCACCGGACTTTTCTGGGAGGATATCAGCTTATTGCATCGATGAGCCACTGCAAGTCATAGTGTAAGCCAGATTGCGTCTGATCCTCTTCAACGATATTTTATGAAATCAAATGTGTGAAGCATCCCTAAGGAAGTGATCAATGCCGAAGTCGCGTTGACCTTGACACTACATTATGAAAAATTAAGGGAAGAAAGAGAAAAGAAAAAAGAAAAAGGAAAGTCTCTAGGCAGCAATAAGGGCCAAAATGTCCTTTTTGGTGGATCGAGAGAGCAACGATTCCTCATTCTTCTTTCGTCACCTTCACTCATCCTTCAATTGGAGTTCGTTAGCAAGTATTTGTTCTTAGACTATTCTAAACTCTGAATCAGCTCAAGAGGATCTTTATGTTTTTTAAGCTTGATGCAATATAACAGGATCGTACCAACGACCTTGTGTGTATTCCAACGCGTTTGCAGCCTCTACGCTGCAAGCGCAATTAATGTATTTAGCGTCATCTCAAATGTTCCGCATTTCACGCAAGAGAATTGGTGACTTCGGGAATGGCAGTATACATGCAACATATCTGCATTCACTTGCTGAATAGATGAACACTTCTTCAACCAGAAGCCTCCAAAAAGTGTTTTCTACGTGTTTTGAACTCTACGAAATGTATTACCTGAATGTTTTGCTATCCCTACACTTTCACCCTTCGGAATTTTTTTGCTATTCCACCAAGAGCTTTTTTACCCATCAGATATCCAAACGGAGTAGACGACCATCCGTATGGGGTTGCTTCCAGATCATCAACTGTTTCCCGTACCCGACATCTAGGACATCATCAGAGTCGAACCAAGCAATTATGTGCAAGTATTACGATGTGGGAACCGAGCAGAATTCGTTCGGCGATGCCTTCGAGAAGCTTGTCCAGGTATGGAATCGGCGAAGAATATAGAGATGTTGATGGTAACAATGTTTCTGTTCTCGCCGTGTGCCTTGTGTTTACTGTCTTTTCTATTAACCTTTTTTATGGGATCAGATTTAATCATCAGCTATTTATGGAGAGAGCAATTTTATTTACGGTTTTACCCCAGTATTCAAACTTTCCCTTAATCTTCTTCGCTACTTAGCTTCAGAATCTTTCATAACTTACTTACCTAATTAATTACCAGCATGGGTGGATGGCCCGTATGTGCTGGTGCATCACTTCCATTTGTTTCTCTCTCGCGCAATCCTCATCTTTGGTGGCGATGTCTTTCGAACACGGTGACGTCACCTAGACTCATTCCGATTTCCTAAAAGCGTTTCGTTGCGGAAAAAGCAGATGGGTGAAGTTAGCCACAAACATGTACGCCCATCGTTTGGGTGGTCCTCCATGAGTGCGCTTGCATTCTAGTGGAGACCTCTCCACTGTACCTTCCGTACATCTGTTATATCTCATCTTCTTATTACATGACCGTTGAAACTGTGTTCTGCCGTCACCTGTCACTTCCCACCTATTGTCCCGTAGATCGTCGAGTGACTCGAGCGGGCTCCAGTAATTCTTCCACTTTTCCTTGTCGCGTGCAACAATAGCCCAGTCGGTTCTGGTCGCTCTAGGAACTCGTCGAGAATCATATCCTTCTTCTAGACTCTTCGCGAAGAACTCTGACCATCGGGTCGGTAGTCTTCCTGCAGTACGTTTGACATCCCGAGAAATTCAGTCACTAACAGCTCTTGTCCATCGGTTATCATTCACACGCATTACGTGTCCAGCCTACCTTATCTTGAACTGTTTGGCGTATAGAACGGCATCTTTAATTTTTGATCGTTGACGTAGGTCGGAGCTTCGGATGCCATCCCTTACTTGTTTGAAACGGGATACTCCTAGTGGAGGAGCCGTTGAGCCGAAAGAGTGGGCACCGAGTCGGGTGTTCTTTGTTTTCTTCACTACATCCTCGATGTCTTTTTGAACAACAACACGATCTTGCTGGTCTTCCACTGAGTAGGGACCTTGCATTCAGACAGGTAACGTGTGAAGAGCCGAGCCAGTAAGTCTATGATGACTGCCAGAAGCTTCTTCAGATGTTCTGATCTTATCCTGTTCGGACCTGATGCTGTTCGACTTTTCACCGACGAAATGGCTTGTCGAATTTCGGAAGGGAGAACTGGTGGTACAACGTATCCATCCTCTTTTATTTCATATGACTAAAGGTGGACGTGGCTATCGAAGAGATCTGAGTAGTATTCGTGAATGATTTTCTCCATTGCCTTTTTGGACTCTGTAGCTGGAGCATTCGGAGAAATTCGTTCCGCTGAACGTGAATGGGGCATACGAAACCAATCTGTTCCTCATGAACATCATTTTTGCGAGATTTAGTCGAAGACCAATCTTTCCACACGCTTTATCAAAGTCCGCAAGCATACTTTCCGCTTGGATAATCTATGGTGTAATAAGGACGATATCATCAGCAAAGCGATGATGATGTAACTGCTGACCATCGTTTTTCACTCCCATGTTATCCCATTCCAATGTTTGCATGATGTTCTGGAGGTTGGTGGCAAATAGTTTTGGCGCCTTGCCCGACTCCTCTTTTGACGTCAATGTTAATATCGTTGTAGAATGGTGATATCTTGGTCGTTGAATTTTTGCACAGCTCTCGAAGAATCTTTATGTAATGAATAGGGACTCCTTGACTCTCAACAGCTTCCATGACTGCTTCCATCTCAGTTGAATCAAAGGCCTTCTGTAAATCGATGAAAGTGAGTGTTAACGTGTAAATGTGATCCATCCTACTAAATCCTTTTCGAAAGCCTGCTTGCTCAAATGGCTGTCCTTCGTTCAGTGTTCTGTCAATTCTGTTTAGAATGGCTAGAGTGAAAGGTTTGTAGACGGCAGACAGCAAGCAGATTGAGCGATAGTTGCTGATATCGTGTAGATCGCCCCTTTTTGAACAACAACACGATCTTGCTGGTCTTCCACTGAGTAGGGACCTTGCATTCAGACAGGTAACGTGTGAAGAGCCGAGCCAGTAAGTCTATGAGGACTGGCAGAAGTTTCTTCAGATGTTCTGATCTTATCCTGTTCGGACCTGGTGCTGTCCGACTTTTCACCGACGAAATGGCTTGTCGAATTTCGGAAGGGAGAACTGGTGGTACAACGTATCCATCCTCTTTTATTTCATATGACTAAAGGTGGACGTGGCTATCGAAGAGATCTGAGTAGTATTCGTGAATCATCTTTTGGTAACTCCCACGTCCGACTTTCTATGTCTGTTATTTGTTTATGTTATTTATTTATTTTCCTTATTTATTTTATTTATTCTTTATTTATTTTCTTTCTATGTTATTCTTTTGTTTGCTAAACAGAAGTAAAAATAATTTTCCTCTGTCATCATTTAGTCTCTGAATTTTACCTACTGAATAGTTCCTTAAAATAGAACAGTTATTCCTTGTGTGTACTTAGCGAAGGTGGCTTAGACATGTTCTCTATGACATGAATCATATACGACTCACACGTCTTACATATTTCATTTCTCAGTGCTCTTTCCTGTATAAATAGAACAGTTATTCCTTGTGTGTACTTAGCGAAGGTGGCTTAGACATGTTCTCTATGACATGAATCATATACGACTCACACGTCTTTTAAAAAAGCAAGAAAGCCAGAGAAAAAAAGGCTCTCAATATTAAATAGACATATTTCATTTCACAGTGGTCTTTCCTGTATGGAATAATATTCTTTAAAGTTTACAGATCTTCAGCAATGTAGAGTTTTATCTTAAAGGTCAAAAAGATTGAACAAAGCGGCATTTCTTTCCAGAAGTGCGAGATGATGTTCGGGAACGCATCACCGTTCGTGTTCTCTGTTTCCATGATTCCTTAGAAAGATTTGCAATTTCTGATTGCAGTCTTGTGGCCGAATTGACTCGTAGAACACAATCCGCATGAAGCGATAACGCATCCACACACGCATGCATGTATACGCCGAACAAAAGATTGAACAAAGCGGCATTTCTTTCCAGAAGTGCGAGATGATGTTCGGGAACGCATCACCGTTCGTGTTCTCTGTTTCCATGATTCCTTAGAAAGATTTGCAATTTAGATTTTTTTTCTTGAATTTGGTTTACTCATTGTTTCTTTTAAGGGTTTAGATTGAGGTTTAACTTTTAAATAAATTCGACATGAAAACAGTACTGTGGAAAATCATGCATACCCCTGACGCTGCAAGGCAAGGTATCCTAAATAAGTTTGTCATCATCTTCGAGCTCTCAAGTTATTGGAAAACCAGTGTTGCTTTGAACCACGTTAATCTCGTACATACTAATTGAATGTTTACTTCCATATCCCATAGGTACCAAAACTTCCTCCCCAATTATGTTTTTATTCCGATCTCTCGAAAAATTCCCATCTTGGGTTGACAAAATTTAAAGTTGGGCGATGTTTGATCTATCATTGTGAATTTTTCTTTTGTAAAATTGGATAGCAAGCAAATCGTGCAAAGATTTATTTTTTTTGCGCATTCTGAATGCTCCAGAACTTCTTCTATTCGATAGACCGTTATGCAAAAGACATCCATAGAGGAAGTAGGATTTGTGCGGGGACTTAATTATGGCTTAAGAATGTGTCAACTTCTCGCTCAGGATGAGAAGTTTATTTCCACTGACCTCGATTTCCTCTGGAATCACGAATTAGTCGTGTTAAGATGTTCCCAGTTCGTTGACAGTCGATCCACCAACCAGGGATGTTATAGGAGCGTAATCTGTAACATACTTAATCCAGAAACTACAGTCAGTTTCGAGCTGATCATTCGGTCAAATCGCATTGGCCCCCCGCATAGTTGTTTTTTGGGTTTACAGTTTCTTTTTGCATAAGTTCCAGGAAAAGAGTTACAGTCGAATTTGCACAGTAACTGGGTTTTGATTCTTTCCTGAACTAAATGTATATCATATCTCCCGCGCACAATGGATATGGTATGACAAACATGAAACCACAAATCAATCGATCAAACCGTGAGAATTGATATGTAGGAGGAAGTCATGAAAATTCCAGGAGCTGCTAATACTTCATTGTGATTCACCTCCAAAATGGGAATGAGGCTATCTACTGCTGAATATGTAATGTCATTTGTTCGCAAGATAGTGTCCGGAAACAGCAGTTTTTACGATCCTTTCGTTCCTGTTAGTCATAAGTGGTTAAATCAGGTGTTTGTCGGTACTTTGAATATCAACTGTGTTTATCACGTTTTGATCAATTGCACTTAGAATGCACTTCGGTAGAAATATTAGTACAAGACAGTTCTGGTAGTCATGAGATGGGAATCGAAACACTGTGAAATCATTCTGCTAATAAAACGATTTTCATACAACATCGTCGTGAATAATCAATATATTTCTTCAAATTGTTCAGCTTACACGAGCTTGTAATATAAGGTTTATTTGGCTAACGTTTCGACGTCTTCGTCTACTTCAGAGCCGGTGATCCGAGTCGATGGTCCACATAGTTCGTCCTCGCTTCGTGGGTTTTCTTTGTCTTGTCGAGTCGAGTCTTCTTCTATGGAGTTCCTTGTCAAACACGAACCTCACTTGGAAGTCTCCTTTTTGTACAGAACAGATGTTGATTAATGGTCGACTGATATTGACTTCTTTCCATGTCGACGATCCTTCCTGTAGAAGTTGGTTTTAGAATACTTCTTCTGTGGAGTTCCTTGTCAAACACGAACCTCACTTGCAAGTCTCCTTTTTGTACAGAACAGATGTTGATTAATGGTCGACTGATATTGACTTCTTTCCATGTCGACGATCCTTCCTGTAGAAGTTGGTTTTAGAATAGCTAGCATGTAGTGAGAAAATACCTTTACCGAACCGACTTTCACTTAACCTGGGCGTGAATGTGATTAATCTTTATATTTCTTTGAATTGTTCAGCTTACACGAGGTTGTTGTATACTGTACTTACTGTATACTCAGGTGGCTCATTATAGCGAATCAGTAGGGTGGGTCGCTCAGGCAAAACCTCATTCATTTCATTGCTTCACGACAATCGCACACGAACGTCGTCTCCTTCATCTACATGAACGTCTCCTAAAAGTGTTATTTAATTAATGAATAGGATTCGTGTTTGTCACAAGCATTCCGAATAGTGTTGAGGTTCGAAGTTGTTACATTTTCCATTCTTACTAGATTTCCTCAATGGTTTTCATGAGATTGCAATTAAACCAATCTCCGAACGCATTTGCATAAATTCCTACAAGTACAACGTAATTTTTAACTGAATTGTATACAATGATTTATGATATCCTCAGAAGTTTTCTACAGCTCTCACAAAGTCGATTCCGATATTCTTTAGGATGGTCAGGGATCTAAGCCGGAATGAACAATCACTTCCGGCTTACTAGTTTTTGTAACTTTCCTCTCCTGTTGGCCTTTTTCTGTTCAGAAAACACCGCCCATTTATGACGTCTATCCTGATAACGATTTTCCTGACGATTTACGACAGTGACGACTAAAGTTCCTGTAGCTGAGAGAAAAAGCGTCTTAATGCGAACTAGAAAAATGAGATTGTACGAAAATAAGGGTACTGGCTATCTTTACTACTAACAAAGTGTTTTTTTTTACATTTTTCGAGCTCCGTTCGAATAAATTCCGATCCTGTTGTTCCTGGGCAAATTTTGGTCAGGGTGACTCCGGGATCCCAAAGAGCCATAATGGCTCAACCATCAAGTCTCTAAAAACGAGAAAAGGAGAAATGGAGATTGTGCTGGCGCCCTGTCTTGTTAACTCTACTAATCATTAAGGTTTTGTAGGGTAGAGAGAGCTTCACAGATTTATAGAAGAGAGCAAAGGATAAATAAAAGCTTTCGGCGTTGATGAATCCCTGAGGGATGCTCCATGCATTCGACTTTATTAAACACGGTTTAGAGGTGATTGAAAGTCATATCTGACCTTTACAGTGAGTCGCGGTGGCCTACCGATATATTGAACCAGTGCTGCTATCCTTCTAGACAAGTCTGGTACCAATTCGCTGATCTCGGAGTAATGGCTTGGTGGGCTATAGGCGCGGGGATCAATTCCACATGTGTGTGTTGCAGGGCGCCTCTGACCACCGAGCCACCTGCGCCCAACGTTTCGTTAACTGCACAAAATCAGAATTTTATCATAGTAGAACAAGAAAAGTTGCGTTTTCTATGCAAAGATGTGTAGATTCTAGCCGTTTTTCCTGCAGGTGGTATAGTAGTTTACCAATATTTTCGATCCATATGTATTGCAGGCAATGCATTCCGTGAGTTCTGTGTTGACCACTCTCTAACTGCGCTCAAATTTCAAGCGCTTTTTTAGAACAAAAATTAATATCGTGCTTTTACCATGCGTCTTAAAAATCGCTGAGAGCGCTACAGTTTTCCGGCGGTTTAAACACAGCTGTTTTCGCCCCTACTTGGTCATAAAATTCTTTGATATCTTTGTTTTACTGCCATAAAACGAAATGAACCGCATGAATTTTGATTCCGTGGAGAGAATATTTTTCCCTCTTGCAAGCCGTCGAAATATGTCCAAGTTTCCAAAAACCTGAGAAGTGCTCGTTTCAAATGATGGAGCTTTGTGAGGAGAAAAACTAGGTTTTATTCTTATTGGAAATTCTTCATATAACCCATCTACACCTACTATGTGGATTATAACCAGCACTTCTTCCATTCGGCTCATTGTCTTGCATTCATCATCCACGAGTGTTCTCAGATTTTTGTGTGGGTTCGCTTACTATTCAAGGATTTTGTCCTCTTCCTGAATGCAACTGAGTACTGGTTAGACTGAATATCCTTGAAATGCTAAGGTAAGTCCACGAGTGTTCTCAGATTTTTGTGTGGGTGCGCTTACTATTCAAGGATTTTGTCCTCTTCCTGAATGAAACTGAGTACTGGTTAGACTGAATATCCTTGAAATGCTAAGGTAAACCTGCCAAAACGTTCTCCTTCACCACTGGCAGTCGCCAGGCTTTGTGTGTCTAAGGGAACCCTTCCTAAAGTGCTTTGTCAAATCTGTGAAGCACTACGAAGAATGAGGGGGCTCGAAACAACAGCCATGCATGCAGTGCAAGGCATTTCTAAACAGTACGTTGTCTTACCTTCTGTTGTACAAATGCGGTTCAAAAGTTCGAAAAATTCAACAAAAACGCGTCATGTTGGAAGAACAATTGGTAGAATGTCCATGTGGCAGTCGCCAGGCTTTGTGTGTCTAAGGGAACCCTTCTTAAAGTGCTTTGTCAAATCTGTGAAGCACTACGAAGAATGAGGGGGCTCGAAACAACAGCCATGCATGCAGTGCAAGGCATTTCTAAACAGTACGTTGTCTTACCTTCTGTTGTACAAATGCGGTTCAAAAGTTCGAAAAATTCAACAAAAACGCGTCATGTTGGAAGAACAATTGGTAGAATGTCCATCTTTCCATAACTGCTAATTCAGCGGTGAACTACGATTCAGGTATTAGGCAAATTTGAAGAAAACTCGTCCATTTTTGAAGAATCGGGTCTCTATCCTTCCATAGCAATGAGTTCTGGAACTCTGTCAAGATTTTATACATTTGCGTAATACATGGTCCCAATAGAAATATAATGGATGGCTTATTTTAAACCTATGACAGAGCTTGTTCTTCACACGATCTCGCTGAACTAAGCGCTTTCCCTTGACGGCTAATAAAGACTGCACGAATGTCTTGCAAATTTGCTCGAAAAGTGGAATTGAAACAGTTTACTTTTGTGATACTTCCCGTTGGAGAGGAAATTGGGATGATGCAGAAAAGCTGAGACTCCTTCATAGAGCTCGCCGAGGTCTTTGATGCTATACGAATACTACGAACACCTAAATCATTACAACAACCACCTTGGGATCATAGAAGCGGATCAACTCGGCTCTGATGAAGAGGAAGGTGTCAGGTGAATAAAAGCATTATGTCAGTCTCGTGTAAACTCAATCATGCATGTAGTTATTGTACAAATACAGTTAAAAAGCTAAAAAGGGTCGATTTCTACGTACACATTCCATCGTCAGCGCGCGACGACGCCCCATGTGATAAGTAACCAGCTACAATTGATATCACAGTGTCACGCGGTCTACATCATATCTGATTTCCTATATATAGCCCAGATCGATTTTGTGGTCAGTAGTGATCGTGATTTCCATCTAATAAATTCCTCTCATTCTCATCGTTGTCACCTTCGTTCTAACTGGAATTGTAAACAGGCCTTCAAAGCTCCGCTACTGTGCTTACTATTCCGTTTCTAGTAACTGCAAGTGATCAGAAACAATTTTTAAGAGTTCGACGGTTTTGTCGAAATTTCAAAACCAAACGGTATCCCGGAAGGTGTGGCTATTGAAAATGACATTTTCTGCGTTCGTCAAGCTCTGCACGACTGCCTTAACCATGTCCGTAGGAGTTTGTTTGTTAGCGATGTAGTTCTTTCCGTCTTCTTCGTATCATCAATGATTGATTACCCGTTCTATGCTACTGTTACCGGATTTCCGGTCTCAGATAACAGTTCCTATCTTTGGCGTTCTTCTTTCCGATTAGGTTCCTATTTCCAATTCTTGAACTACGAAAAATCGCCCACGTCTTCAATGCTCCAGCTCCAGATGCCGTCAGTGTCACGTTTTGGGCGGTGCTATGGACACGCGAACGGGGGAGGGGGTTCTCGTCGTAAACCTTTAAATGCATCGTCTCGGCTGTTGATTCATACAGCACAACTTCGTTCATCGTATACACTTAGCATCCTCCCACGACTTCAGAAATCCAACGAGACGTCATTGAATGAAAATAGAAACGAAGGAGTCGGTCGTTCTTCAGGAAATGTTGGAGATTTCGGATCTAAAGCGATTTCGCCTCGGCCGTGTACCATGCTACTATCGTCATTCATGTGATTACGTAAGTTATCAGTGTAATGTTTAAGTGTTCACTATCGTCCTTACTATCATTAACAGTCGTCGCACCGCCGATCTGATGCATGTGATTTCCCTCCGTTCGAAAACGTTTCCCACATTTGTCAGGTGATTTCACGGTGATCGCTATGATCCTTTTGTTTCGTGAGCGTTATAGTGTCATGTGTAGTCAACATTTCTAGCTCTCATTAATCCACTCGCCACCTAAATAATCGATCGATAATTTCCGAGCAGTCAATCAATCCTGTTTGGTTAGCATTGGTGATGGAACATCGATCACATAACTAGTGCTACTGGTCTACTAAGCACACCGAAACAGATTGCACCACAGATTTTCGGTCGTAAAGCCGTCACTCACCAGCACGCAATAATGCATAAAAACGAATTGTGTACGAAATGCAGAGACTTTTTCCAGAGTGTCCACACTAAAGTGCACCCACTAATAATGGTGGAATCCTGTGACATCCTGGAAATTATACTAGTGGTGGCGGATGATATTAATAGCCCATGGACAGTTACTAATCTAACTACATTCTCCTTCACCCAACTCGACCTTAGCATCTACTCTGTGGACCCTAGCACTCCCTGCATCCGAATTTTTTCTCAAATCCATCATCTACAAAGGTGTTCGAACTTTTTGCGTGTGGGGTTGATTGCTGCTTGAGGATGTTCATTTCGTTGCGAATGTCGCTGAATGCTGGTCGAGTTAATTCTCCTTCGAGCTCTAAGATAAACGGAGTAGAGCTTTCCCACCTGGATTGCAGAGGGCGAACTTTTCCCAGGTTCCCAGAAAAGTCTGGTGCCAATTTCTGAAACTGCGAGATGAGAGGCTTACTTAGTCGGGTTCGGAGTCCAACCAGAATCGTGTTCGTGATGATCGGTATAGCTTCCACTTCGCCATCCGCCGCTGTTTAATTTAATTTAGCCGCATTTGTATTGTTTAAGGTGAAGGCTGCTTTTTTGAAAAATATTATCCAGCAGTAAAACATTCGGTGCCGTCGTGAATTCTTCTTAACGTAAATGATACGAATACTATTGTAATACGATAAGGAGAGATTTTAGTCGTAGCTTACTCTTTTAGAAGCACTTAAATTGGCGTACAAAACTATATTGGTCCTGTCGCTCTCGGGTTGCATAAATTTAGCTCTGAAAGGAGGGTAAACCATTGACGATTTTCACGATTCAAAAAACTGATAACATAATTTCATTGTACATGAACTCGCTAGGATTCAATGAAGAAATGAAGTGAAATGGTCTTGCAAGACGTTTACAACTCTAGAAGTAAGAGATTATACTCTTCGCATGTGGAAATTCGTTTATAAATCAACGTAAAATGCCTAGAAAAGTACCCCGCGGTAGATCTCATCGTTACCCTGTCGTCGAATTCGTAAAGCTTTAAGTGGATTGATTATTACAATGTCTTAAGTTTAATGCCGATTTTGCTTCCCAGATAAGTACCGTCGACAGGTTATGGCACCGTTAGATAGCTGACTGAGAGAAACGCAGAGTTAGGGCCTAAATGGTGCAGTTGACAATACGCCAGACCTAGGAAAGGACAATCGCTGGTTCGAATCCGACCTTGGAGACAAGTTTTGCAAATATCTCGGCAGCATAGTATTTGAATTGACTATTGTTGATTGAGAGATTGAAAGCACGTGCAATCGGCTCGCTATCGTTGTCGTCCGACGAACTTTCGATATGTCAGGGAGATTTATGTGTAAAATTGTGTAAATCATTATAGTCGTTCTAGATCTAAACGATACGCCCAACGCTATAACCAGTCCTTTTGATTCTCCAGAAGTTGTACAAGAATTAACAGCATAACTCGTCCATTTGTTTCCTGGATGTCGTCGTCCAAAGAAACGATGTGTTACGCACATTGCGCCATCGAAGAATATCGCTTCATGATTTAGAAGTGTTCAGCTGAGAAGGCAACTGGTTGACGTTGTCTAAAAGTTCGAGAATAGATGATTCCATTGGAGAATTTACATCCAAATGGGGTCTGTTTCGTCCAACTTGTCTGTCTATCGTACTTTCCTCTTGTCTCTTTATTCTCCTCGATAACAATCTCCCAGACTGTTTTTTTCGTATTACGCGCAGTTCATTTCCTTCTCTACCATCTGTAGCTCTCCCTGCAAAATTTCTATTCAGCCAACACTTATTACTAACTAGATAAGATGTATTTCTCAGGGACAAAGCTCTTTTCTCTATTTGACGGGCTATCTGGTAGGATTACAGATACAGTAGAGGCTTGTTGGATGGAGAAATGAAAGTACTATTTTGAAGTCCTGTGTAACTTATAGACTTTTTCCTTTCTTCAGTGTGCTATCATTTATGATTGAAAGAAATTCATGTATAATGACGATAGTTGACGTTTGAATAAAAAGACTGTCTTGGTGTTTACCTTCATGATGACACCAATTATTCCGAAGTTTTCGTGGATTGATGAAAACTGTAATGACGATAGTTGACGTTTGAATAAAATGACTGTCTTGGTGTTTACCTTCATGACACCAATTATTCCGAAGTTTTCGTGGATTGATGAAAACTGTATCTGGTGTGAATTTTTAGCAGCCTTTTTGATTCCTTGCACTCAGCAACATTCCCAAAAAACCATCAAGGTGTAGCCATCTTCTGTGAATCACAGCCTCATTGCAATTCATGACCACTCGTTTTGATGGAAGTGTTGATTCAAAGTCCTCATGACTTGTTATGCTTTGTTCGATCGATCAGTTCACTACCAGAGTACTAAGAAAAAAGGCATTTCATTAAGACCTTCATAAATTGTGCTTTAGAATTGGCCTTGTTTTTTATTCCTTGTTCCACTTTAATACATTAATGGGATGACGCAGCACATGTGAAACCAAAACACAGAGAAACGAATGCTATGAAATGCTCACTCCGATACAAAATTACTTGAAATTGTTGAATAAAATCCAACTTTATGTTCGCAAACCTAAATACACTTCCCATGGGTGGATGCCGTAACCCATCTAGTCTAGGTCATTTTTCGTTGTGCGACCTTCACGTACGTAATCCATTGCGATAAAGCGCATTCTAATGCAATATGAATTTTCAGATTATTCTACAGTGTTTGATACCATCCCACTAGTTTTTGGGAAGCAGATAGTACTTAGGGAAATCGTAAAACGTTTATCGTCGACGAATATTGATCGATAACCAACTGAATAAACAGTAAACAGTACGGATATGGTGGGATTCTGGTCTCTGACGGGAATATCCGAAGCTGATCCGAGGAGAACTGCTGATTATTACTTTATTCGTGACATTTATTACCTAACTACACGGATGATTTACGGTCAGAGGTTGAAGAAAAAGAGAACGAACTCTCGACCAAAAATCGAAGCATCGTTTGTGATCGTTTCCTTTGATCTGTTCGTTGTAATCCAGTAAACTAATACATAAAGTATTCCATAACATAAAAATCAATAACATAGCGCTACACTGCCGTCATACGACAAACAATGCGTATTGACGGTCCGCTTCCCCATTACGTTCATTTCTCATCCGATCATACGACTTCTATTCCATTCGTGCACTTCTGTCTAATGTAATATTACTCTTTCAGGTATCTGTGGAAACTATGGCCATTACGGCTCTTCCAATGGATGTTTGGCTGAAAGAGCGCTTAAAGAAATGGGTACAATTGTCCGGACATGAAGGTTATTCATTCATTCATTCATTCATTATTCTTTCATTCATTCATCCATTCTTTAAAAAGAAGAAAACACTCCATCGGTCAGTTTTTTCCTTCCTTTTTCTTTTTTCAACAATGCATCATCCATCAATATTTTCAATCATATTGTTGCTCATATATTATTATTATATTACTGACCATAAACTAATAATCGTTGCTTGAAACGGGTGTTAGGATGATTAATATTCCCCACGTTCTTCAGATAACATGCACTTTCTAGCGAAGGGTATTTTGTACTTTAAGAGAGTATATATGACTAGATTTAGCTATTATTTGCAAAACCCCGAAGATCGAGTGTCTGCGGTGGGAATCGAACACGCTATTACCCTTTTTGGCTGCTAACGCCTTCACCACTACACCATGCGGGTCCTTCGTTTCGTCTTTCTCTCAGCCGTTTTATTGACCCATAGGTGCTATCAGCAATCGCCTGTCAGCGAGATTGATCTGGCGGGCACGACTCGGCATTAAACTGTTAGGCTGAATGGGTGGCATAAAACAGAGTTTAATCACTGTTTATTTACTACCTATTTCTTCATAGAGAAAGGCAAAGCGGGGACGCGCATCGTGTGGTGGTGAACGCGTTGGCTTCCGGAAAGGGTAATAGTGTGTTCGATCCTCACTGCAGAGACCTGCAATCCGACGTTTTACAAATATCTCAACATCATTTTGTTTATATTTCACATCATACCCTTCCTTGGAAATAGGCAGTAAATAAAAGGTGACTAGATTGATTATTGTTATTTAAGATTTATACAGTTTGTTTCTTGTTTTTGAAACAGATATGGTATGCATGATGTTCAGGAGCTTTTAGAATATTGTATTTGGCGTTGCCATTTGGGTAGTTAGATGATAGACACAAGGAAGAACCATACGATCCTAACTTTTTTCCACTGGTTTCCATTTCCTTATCTCCCTAGACATTACTTAGTGCCTTGAAGTTATACTGTTTTATGGTAGCTAGAGTAACCTGCGGTCCCATCAGCTTATAATTACAGTCGCTTTTTCTTTCATTTGAAAAAGAACTGTATTAGACGTGAAAGTAGTTCGGGTTTAAAAAGATCTCATTGTGACTCACTTATTAAAAGAATGTGATTTAAGATAACCGTATCATTATAACCTCAAAGTATGAGTAGAGGGCTACTCACATTGTCCTTTGCTAGCGCCAAAAAGAGTTTACCAGTTGCCTATATAAGGTAGACGAAGTATAAGAGGTGATTCAAATGGTTAGATAAATGAGTAGTGAAAGTGGGTTCTTTCTTCCTCAGCTGTTATGGAGTTACCTCCGAAGTCACCTGTGGAAATAACCGTTACGTCCTCTTGTTGCCTTCTCAAATTACATAAATAATTGTGTTTATTTGATAATTCAGAAACTTGGATAGTCTTAAATCTGTGACTTGTAATGATCTCTACTGTGACATTTCCCCATCTATGAAATTCCAAACACTCATGACGACGTGAATTGGTATCAACTCACACGTAAAGAAATACTGGCTGTACTTCAGAGTGACTTGGTATTCTCAGAACATTTTCTATTCAGTGCATTTCCACAAATCTTTGATCAAAAACGCCTGCCTTACATTTTATTCTCTTAATGTATTTCATAAGTGCTACGAAACATATCACCAATACTTGACAGCAGGGAAAAGTGGACGAAGTTTCGGGCTTCCTTCATTTGTTGCATAAAAGTTGGAAACACGCCGAAGACTTGGAGTGATCCTTAGAAGATCCTAGAAACAGAGAATATGATAAATGCAAGAATTACTGACAATACATGTGTGAAACGAAGAGTAGACAAGAAAAAAAAAACGGAGAAAGAAGCGAGTTCGTCGTTTTCGTAAGGAATTTGTGTATACGAGTTGGTTTCAATTCACAGCTAGCGTGCTAAGAAATTGAGCATGTAGTGCAGTCGCTATTCAAAACAAAACGTTATCATGAATGTGCTAATGTCGATGAACTCCACGTGTTTGTTGACTTATAGTAGCGGTTTCTTTAAAATCTCAGATCGAATGTTTAACACGTTTTTGCCCACAATTCACTCATACCGATCGTCTTTTGATGTCGCGTCACAGTAGAGAAAGAAATGAGTTCTGCGTTTGATGCTGAATGTGATACCAACTATGGGGAGAATTTTAATGAAGCTGTAGTTTGCTGCACGATCATAACTCAGTTGTTGTAACTCAGTTTGACAACACTGAAGCGAAACACCGAGGAAGTGAGGACATATTTAGCATTTACAGCTCTAAATTGAACTACATTGCAGGATTTATCTACTTCATTGTTCCATTGATTTGTCTTTTTGTCTTGTTCAGTGGTCTTACTTTACTGGATGTTCATTTGATGAGCACAATTCTATACAATTTATACAATTTATAGTGAAACACTACATGTTATTCATCAGTATGTTTCTCACCGTTCATTAACACCCTCACGACGAATGACACCTATACGTGTCATGTAGGGTTCTGCGAGAGTGGCTGGTTTGACATTTATAGGTTTCATTTTCTTTCCTGTAGTTGATTTTGGCACATAGGACTATGTTTCTATACTTCTTTGTTATCATTTCGTAGTTTGTAAAACAGAGATGTCTTATTGCGCATTGGTCAGAAAAAGTTTTTTTCTGCACTTAGAAATCTACAAAAAACCTTTTTTCCCAACAATTTTACTAGCACGAAACTTGGGTGCTAATCGACTACAGCTTGAGTTCTAATTCCTATAGTGAGTCATAGTTATCAGATAGACTGAAAAAAGATAAAGCTCTCGGCGTTGATCAATCCATGAGGGATGCGCCATGCATTCGACTTCATCAAGTATCCTTGGAGGTGACTGAATGCATATCTGGCCATTCTCACGGTGGCCTACCAATGTATCGAGCCAGTGCTGCTATCCTAACAGACAGGTCTGGTTCCAATTCGCCGACCCAAAGAGATGGAAGGCTTGGTGGGCCATGGGCGCGGGGATCGATTCCATGTGTGTGTCGCAGTGGCGCCTCCAACCACTGCGCCACAGGCGTGCTTTAGATGGACAGTATGGGTAGAAAAAATACTGAAATGGAGTTCCATAAATTGTAAAACACTTCCAAATGGTGACGGTAATGTGTTTGAATGATGAACCATAGTAACTTACAGAAAATACCACCATAAATATAATTCGTATCCATCGAAAGGTAGAGAAAAGTCTTTTCTACCGGGTAGAAAAAATACTGAAATGGAGTTCCATAAATTGTAAAACACTTCCAAATGGTGACGGTAATGTGTTTGAATGATGAACCATAGTAACTTACAGAAAATACCACCATGAATATAATTCGTATCCATCGAAAGGTAGAGAAAAGTCTTTTCTACCATTAGTCCATTCATGTTCACAATTCACAAAGTCCTCTAATTATCGAAAAATTGTTCATTTTCAAAAAGCCAGCAAATCTTTAAGGGCTGAAAATTAGGCGTTGTCCGCAACAAACCCGAGATTAGGCGTTGTCGCAAGTGTGTTAATGTATCGTTTGATATTAAAAGACCGCTTGTAACTACGTCCATAGCTTTCAGGCAGTATCGTTCCTGCAACAACCAGTACATTATACAAGAAGCAAGCTGGTAACTGCAGTGAGGCGAGAGCTTATGAGAATATCTCGAAAGATTCAGTACTGAATGGATTCACACCGCGTTACTATAAACAACTGCATAAAAACGATGAGTGTAAGTTCTACTATGATAAAATCTTATCTCTTATGATCCTATCTGATCGTCTTTTATCGTAAGCATACACTGTCTCAGTTTAAAATGAAGTCGCATTACTGTCTCTTGCCATCTATGGAAACATTCAGGATGTTTTTCCTTTTCTTTTTTTTTTTGTCACGAGGCACTGCTACAACATGGTCTTCTGATGTTTACATAATTGGCGTCATGTTTGAGCTTAATTGAAACTTTTGTTGTTTGATTGTCTTTATTGTTTACCAAAATGCATTTGCATTTGCTCTTAAGAATTATCTAAGCGCTATTATACTGCAGGTCATCGTACTCGAATGTACCCATGATACCAAGTTTTTATGGAACTAACATATACATCTCGCTTATCTCCACCACGGTAATTTAAGGTTTTATCGAAATCGAGGACTTATTACAACAGTTTACCGATCCAACCAAGACTAGCATAATGGATATAAAAATTGGCACAAGGTAAGCTCACATACATCATTTTACTTGAATGTACTAATTGCCTCTGCTCTTCCCAACGGTTTACCACCCCATCGTGGCTGGGAGTGTTCCTGGGTGTCGGGCTGCGATGTACAGCGGGGGATTCTTTCTCTCGACAGGGTCAGCGAAGCTGAGGAATCCGGCTTTTCCATCGTGAAGCCTGGTTAAGAGTAAAGCAATACTAGGATCGACCACTGTCTTGGTATCAAACTAGTCGTATGGTGGCAAATCTTCCTATGATCCACATGGGCTCCGACTGCCAGTGGTGGTGAGCTGCATGACTTGGGTAGGCTGACCTCGGGACTCCAGGGAAACACAATAGTTAAATCAATAACATACCGAAGAGTGGAGATTATTCTAGGGACCGCACAACCACTGAGGACAGGCCGTCCAACTATCCAATTATCCAAGTAGCTGCGTACACTTCTGATTCATTTGTGTTATTGTCTAGGACTTTTCTGGAGTCTGAGGTGTCGAATACGAAGCGCAGGAAAGATTTGTACGAAAAAATGACGGCTATAGATCCAGAAGAACCAACACCAGAAGAAAGAGCTTGTGGAGAAATCACAAAATTGCGTTATATGCAGTTCCGAGAACGAGAAAGCAGCTCTGCTTCAATGGGATTTCGAATAGAGGCCGCTAAGGTAGGTTAGGATAATACGAGTGAATTTTATGTACTGCCACATTGTGGCTTATTCTTACTTTATGTTAGCGGATCTAGGTAGCCGATGGTTGCCTGCAAAAGAATTTCAAAAAAGTTCGAACAGTTGACGATGTCACTCGAACGTTAATAGATTTCTTCGGTGAAGATCGAGAAAGAGTGAGAAGCAAACTACTAGCTCGATTGAAAGCAATGAGATGTGCCATCGAAAAGAGCCGATTTTTTGCCACACATGAGGTGCCTTTACCATTTCTTTGCTTTATTTCCTATTCTGGAAGTTATATTCCTAAAAGTTTTCTTAGCTTCCAACCTTGAAAATGCCCATTTCTTGTTAAGCAGATAGTTTTCTTTTTTTAAAAAAAAAAAACCTTTCTGATCACTTATATAGTCTGTTTCTATTTTGTGCTTGTCTGGAGGTTCACTAGTTTCAGGTCGTTGGGAGTTCCTTGCTTATTGTGCATGATAACGAGAAGGTCAACTGTTGGATGATTGATTTTGCAAAATCATCGCCAGTTGATCCTCCCAAAGCCCTCAATCATCGCACACCTTGGGTTCCAGGGAATTCTGAGGATGGATACCTTACTGGTATCGACAACCTTGTCAAGGTGTGTTTTCCAGATACTTATGTTTTTTGTAGTTTGATATAGGGAAGATATAAAGCTAAGCATTGTCCAAAGTGCACAGCACTACCTGCAAATGCTAAGTTCTGGTTATTATTTTGGTTCTATTCTTGAAAAACTGTGCACCATCTGTTCTCTTTCTGCATATTGATGGCAGGAGGTGTAAAAATCCACACTTTAGATTCTTGAGGACATGCCGCACATGGAAGTTATCCCTATTGAGGCGTTCAGGTGACACTAGTGATGAATTGCAGAAACATAAACGAACTATGACTGGGTAGTGGTCACATATCACGTCGTTTCGGATCTCATTCATTAAATAGTATTGTTCCGTAGTGTGTGAAATAAAATCTTTCCCAGATAAATTTCTTTTTAAGGAAGTTATTGCCTTCTGTCTTCACTTTTGCAGCGGTGTCTTACTCTTGAAAATTCCATAATACAGTATCTCAGTGCTAGGTCACTTCTCTTTATCTTTTACTGTTTTCTTTTCAATTTGATAGCATAATATAAGATTATTCTAATGCCTTTTATGCATATTGTGCCTTGTTCTGGGTATTTGTTCGATCAAAATGTTTCTGTTTTGTACAACCGTAAACTCGGATATTTAAGCAGTTTTGCTCAAAAATTGGTACAACTGTTCTATACACTGCATGTATGTGCCTTTCTTTGTTTAAATTATTCAATAATGAACGTTACATAAAGCACTGCTGCTATTATTGTTATAAACATATGCAAGGCATTATTATTATTGTTGATAGAAAACGATAAAGTTTGTCACTGTTGTGATTGTACACCATCTACGTAACTCATAGAGATAATCAGTCCCAATGAGAGGTACTGTAGCAATGTATCCTACGTGTAAAATCACTAAAATGAATGAAAAGTCCAAGATGGAACTAGTGTGCTGTATTGCTAAATACAATTCTCGGGGAAACACTTTAACAAGCTAATTATCCGACCTGACCCTCCTGACGGTTTGCCGCTTCATCGGGGCTGGGAGGTGTTTTTGGGTGTCGGACTGCGATGTGCAGCGGGGGATTCATCCCCTGGCAGGGTCTTCCAATCTGAGGATTCAGGCGTTTCCATTAGGGAGCCCAACTAAGAGCAAACCAATTCCAAGATCCATCACCGTCCTAGTATCAAGGTCGCATGGTAGAAAATCTCCCTCTGATCCAAGGTATGCGACGGCCAGTGGTGGTGAGCACCTGGGGCAGACAATGGCCAGGCTGACCTCTGGACTCCAGGAAACCACAATAGCTAAACCACCTAAATTTCGAAAAGTGGAGAATATGCAGAGCACGCACAACCACTGAAGACAGGCCATCCAAGTATCTAAAAAGGAATGAAACCGTGCCCAAATATGAACGTGGGCTTATTGAAGAGGACTTCCTCTACATAACGAAGTGCATGAGTAGGGGTATCTATCAGGGGGCCTAGCGCCAATGATGTGAATTTCCAGAGTTTAACCTGGAACAGGTTTGTTGTTTCTACAAACGATGAATTTTTATATTAGTTCATACCTAATGAATTTACCTCTTCATGATCAAGGAAGTCGAGCGCTACCAATAGGATTTGTGCTCATCTTTATCGCAACCAGAACCAAGTAGGTTTCGCTTGCTCAAGAAACACATCACTTGTGGAAAGCTTTTCTGTTCTGTCTGTTCTTGACGATAAAGTAACAATGTCTAGCAACTACAGACCCTATAATGATAGAAATTTGTCCTTAACTGGGCCTCTCTAAACATGTCGATCTACTTCGATTTGGTGATGCTGTTAAGAAAAGATGATACTACTATTTAGTTAGGCTACTCACGTCCACTGTGCAGTTAGTACATACTACAACTCTTTCACAATTCTGTTAAACTAGTTTAGGCAAAGTTCACTTGTTTCATTTCATTGAACAGACGTCCATAGTGGCCCCCCACCAAATACTTCGTACCATCGTCCCGATAAATTCCCCACTGTACATCGCTGCCCGACACCCAGGAACACCCCTAGCCACGCCACGACGAGGCGGTAAACCATTAAACCGTTGGTAGGGTATACTTGCTTACTCATAAAACAATGTAGTCAAGCTTACAACTTATTATTACTCCTTAAAAAGTGCCGTTGTTGAGTTGTCGCAAGGTCAGTATGGTATTTACATATATCAGTTACTGCTGCCACGGTTTACAGAAACTCGGTCTTTTAAGACTTACTTCCTTCTCAAATGGGCCAACGTCGCATATTCTGCGCGTACTTCCTGCTTCTGATTCGTTTCCTCTCATCTATGTTCCATCAAGTCCTACAAAGTTCACGTATGGACTCGACTTGATGGTTTCCGGTCTTCTTTATGACCGTCACTGAGTGACGGTCGTGCGCTCTCTCCTTTGAATCCTAGACTTGTTGCCCTACGGCGTCCTCAGCTCTTCATGACATACATTCATCGGCCACTGTAGATCTTAAACAGCTCTTCCTAGACAATTATTGCACTAATTCCATGCATTCGGATGGAAAAGTCCAAGTGGCATGGGTCCGGTCGAACCAGCACCTTACGTGAGCACTGCTGCTACTACAAAACGAACCGTGGTCCAATCCCTTCTAAAGCGTACCTAAGAGACAAGCTGCGAAACAATTGGACTAGTATGGCATTGTTTCTCTTAACATTGATCTAATCTTTCTTTGCTAGACGACTTATAATGGGACATGGTCACAGAGATGATAGAATTCGTCGTTTTCTCTCTCAGCAATCGCGAGGTTGTTAAACAGCATATACGTTTACTCGCATGCAATAACACACATGCAACACAATCGTAGCTGAGGTTTTGGCAGAATCGCCATAGCATAGCGGAGACGATTTTGATATAAAAGTCGTTATCCTCGCACGGGATACTAAAACACCAACGCGCAAACTCCTCGAGGCCTTTTGGATAAATGCCAAAAATCCTACAATGAATAGCAGGGAGGAATACCCGAGATCACGCGTGATCTCGTCCCTTACCCTCGTATCAATCGTTGATGGGGGTGCTGCAGTCGTCAGCCATATGCGACTCTGAGCGGCTGTTCTTCCTCGGTCGAGGACAGGTGGAAAAAGCGGTGGGTTTTTTCGAGAAGCCGTAGATCTTGTAATTATCGCTCAGATTTTCATCTTTCTGTTTGTGCTGTTGAAGTGTTTGACCTAGTAATTCGCGTATTAGTGTACCTTCCAGGCTCTGAAGAAGGCGATTCTGCCGAAACGTCAGCTACGATTGTGTTGTATGTGTGTTATTGTATGTAAGTAAACGTATGCTGTTTAAGAACCTCGCGATTGCTGAGAGAGAAAACGACGAATTCATAATCCAATGCCGAGGTTAATAAAAAGTCGATCCTGGGTGCTATTTACAGAGATGACAGACTCCTTGACATTAACTGAAACCTTGTCTCAACAATCCTGAGTTTGCGATCTTCATCCACAGAGTTCTACTAGATAAAAAAAGGATGAAGCCCTCGGCGTTGATCAATCCCTCAGGGATGCGCTATGCATTCGACTTTATTAAACATCGTGTGGAGCTAATTGAATACGTATCTATACCACGTGTGTGTTGCACGGCCAGGGCGCGTACGACCACTGCGTCACGCGCGCCCTATACGAGATATCCATGGCGATTCTCCACGCACTTAACGAATTTCTTACGCTCCAGGTGGATAACGTGGTTGCACTACAGTTCGATAAGACGCCTAATTAGGCCTACACATATCGACGTAAATTAAAAGATTTGTGGAATTAGGGGAAGATCTAGTCGTTAAGGCGTTAATAGCAAGCATTATTGAACCTTGAAAACAAATTTCCAATGCAAAAGTGGAAATATCGCCTCAAAATATCAATTTAATCAGAGCTCTGTAAACAGCAAAGTGTTAAAAGCACTGGAAATCGCAGGAAATATTTAGAACGTGTTCGCTGAGAAAACAAAGTTGATGCTAAAATTCACTACATTTACCGTAGGAACATCAATTTACAACATAATAATGACAAACTAGAAATAAAATGCAAAAAAAAGAAAAAATAAAAAGAAAGAAGACAACGAGCATACAAATGAAAAAAACAATACAAAAACCTCAAAACAGGAGAACGTCAAACGAATGCGGTTCAAACAGTTTCAAATAATCGTTTAACGGCTAAAGTCAGAGAACTTTGCCAGTAACAGGAAGAACTTGTAACTTACTTGTCTAATAAAAATTTCAAACACTGTACTGACGGAAACAATCAAACAGTGTGAATTGTGTGGTCCAACAATATATATCGTCGAACCATGAAGGCAGAGCAAAACGGTTATTTCCTTCTGCGAGGACCGACCGGAAAATTAACCACTGTCCCCATGGTGACGACTTTTTCTTCGCTCTTTCTAAATGAAGAAGGAAATTTTGTCCAAAATATTCAGTTAACACAATGAATACAGCTTTTTAGAAAAAGTGTTAACCCTAACCATCAGAACTTTGGATGCTAGTATTAATGTAGAAGAAACCCAACAATTAAACTAGTTGTAAACCATGCTGCACTTTTTCGCTACAGCGAGGTATTCACAGAGATTTGGTTCAAAAGAATTTGAGAGATTCCAATAGAATAAGGATCAAGGATAAAAGGATAAAGTTATTAGCGTTGATCAATCCCTGAACGATGAGCTATTCTCGACTTCGATAAGCATCGTTGGAGGTGACTGGATGCTCATTTGGCCTTTACAGTGACTCGCGATGGCTCATCGATGTATCGATAACAGCACATGGCCCAGACCCACTCGTAACACCACGGTGAGTAGATTTTCTGTTCAAAACGGTGTACACCTACATTTCACTGTAACATCTTAGCCCACCATCTATTTAAACGTTCGATCTTCATTTATACTTTAGCCTTTTTTCCAAAGAAAAATTAAAGTATTCTAATATAAAATCTATGGATCTCTCTCATATGAGGGATCTCGAGCCGGTTAGTCGCGAGGCTACGTGGCGTGTCCCCAGGTTGCGGATAGGGAGTTAATCGCTGACCGAAGGCGACCTTTGCTTCCCTGAGACGCAGGTGGATTCAAGGGATGGACTCCCTGTTTCTGCAGGGCCGATTTGGCACATAGTTTCTGTATTTGCTAGGCGTAGTCATGCATGCGTGTGTGGTTGCGCTCTCGCTTTATGCGGATTGCATTGTACGAGTCAATTCGGCCAAAAGCCTGCAATCAAGTAACATGGAAGTATATGGGAGGCGGTTAGGAGTCGCCTCCAACAAATAAGCTCCATGTCCACTTTGGGAGAGCCTGGCAAACTCCCCATGAGTATAACCAGCCCCCACATTCAGATCCCAGCAAGCTATACGTGGGTATCAAATATGCTAAACGCAGTAAAAAAAAAAAACGGGCCTCATCCCCCTGACCCCGAAAGAGCCCCAGTTTCGCAGCGTTGGGTAGGACGAGGCTGCTAAAATCTAAGGGCCAATGGAAGCTGCCTGGATCAAGAGCTATAGTGACGGTCTGTACCTATAATGCACATACACTTGCATCCGAGTTCTCGATAGAAGACTTGCTCATGCAAGCAAGAATAATAAGGTACGACGTCAACGACCTGACCGAGACGAGACGACGCCACCCATTTAACGCTGTCTATGACACTGGAGAAGAACTGTTCCGCGGAACACGCGACAGTAGCGGCGTAGGCGGTGTCGGGGTTCTCGTTGACACGAGTTTGTCCATGAACATCGATTCATTCGAACATCTTACAACCCGAATAGGTCGTTTACGATTAAAAGATGTGGATGAACACCGTCTTTCACAATCTTCGTCGTTTACGCGCCAACATCAAACTATGACGAAGGAGAAGTCGAAGTGTTCTACATGGACTTGGAGAAGTTCTACAGTGAAGACTATACATTCTTCAAGGTCATCATTGGAGACTTCAATGCAAAGATCGGACCCAGAAGAACGTCTGAGGGACGTCAGATTGGGACCCACGGATTAGAATGGAACGAACAGGGTGAGCGACCAAGACTATCCATGGTAACTCGCAGTTCCATAAGCCTCACCGTCAACGATGGACGTGGGAATCTCCCAGTGGAGAGTGCCACAACGAAATAGAACACATCATAGTAAATAGAAGGATTTGCCTAACCGATGTCGCTGTTGTCCCAAAATTCTACACGGAATCAGACCACCGTCTCCTTCGTGCAAAATTCTATTTCTCGTGGAAAGGAGAAAAAGCCGCTAAATTCAAAAACCGAAGTCCCAGAACCACCACAAACTGGGACTTATTCAACTCATTAGTCGGCTGTTGGGAAGATGCTGTTGTCGACAACATCGACGAGGAATACGATCGGCTCATTCAACATCTTCACGTTAGCGCCATGAAAGCTGAGAGTTCGAAGGTCACCAAGAGACGTCTGTCTCCAGAAACTCTCGAGCTAATACGCCAGCGTGGACTCGCACGAGCTGCAGGCAACCGCGAACTAACGCCCGAGCTAGCGAAACAATGCAGACAGGTGATAAAAGAAGATCTTAAAGAGAGAAGAGCAGCAGTAATGGTCGAAGCTGCAGAGGCTGGGATAAGCATTCGCAAAGCCCGCCGAAGCTTCGCCAATTGCAAGACCAAGATAATTGCGCTCCGACGCCCAGACAGAACAATAACAGCATTCAGAAAGGCAATGGAGAAAACGATCCACGATTACTGCTCAGATCTCTTCGATGGCCACGTCCATCTCCCGTCTTATGAAATAAAAGAGGATGGATATGCTGTTCAACCGATTCTCCCTTCCGAAATCCGCTCTGCCTCACTTTCATCGACTTAGAGAAGGCCTTTGATTCAATTGAGATAGAAGCAGTCATGGAAGCCCTTGGTAGTCAAGGAGTTCCTTCTTAGTACATAAAGATTCTTCGTGAGCTGTACAAAAATTTCGCAACCAAGCTTTCACCATTCTACAAGGTTATTAACGTTGACGTCAAAAGAAGGGTTAGGGAAGGCGACACAATCTCGCCAAAATTATTTACAGCCACCATCCAGAACGTCATGCGAACATTGGAATGGGATAATATGGGAGTGAAAATCGATGGTCGGCAGATACATCACTTAAGAAGGGCGACCTACACAATATAGGCAACTATCGCCCAATCTGCTTGCTGTCTGTCGTCTACAAACTTTTCACTCGAGTCATCCTAAACGGGACCGACAGAACATTGGACAAAGAGAAGCCATGTGAGCAAGCAGGGTTTCGAAAAGGATTTAGTACGATGGACCACATCCACAAGAACGATAACAAGGCTCATTGAAGTATCGCGAGAGTACAAAAGACCGCTCTGCCTCACTTTCATCGACTTAGAGAAGGCCTTTGATTCAATTGAGATAGAAGCAGTCATGGAAGCCCTTGGTAGTCAAGGAGTTCCTTCTTAGTACATAAAGATTCTTCGTGAGCTGTACAAAAATTTCGCAACCAAGCTTTCACCATTCTACAAGGTTATTAACGTTGACGTCAAAAGAGGGGTTAGGGAAGGCGATACAATCTCGCCAAAATTATTTACAGCCACCATCCAGAACGTCATGCGAACATTGGAATGCGATAATATGGGAGTGAAAATCGATGGCGGCAGACACATCACCTTCGCTTTGCTGATGATATCGTTCTTACAACAGCAGACATTAGCCAAGCGGAACGTATGCCTGCTGACTTTGATAAAACGTGTGGAATGATTGGCCTTCGACTAAATCTAAAGAAAACGATGTTCGTGAAGAACGGATTGGTTTCGTTTGCCCCATTGACGCTCATCGGAACGAATATCTCCGAATGCTCCAGTTATGTCTATCTAGGTCGGGAAATCAATGTGATGAACGACTTAGCTCCAGAGCTGAGCAGAAGGAAACGAGCGGCTTGTGGGGGTTTCCAGAGCATCTAGGATGTAGCAAAGATAACAAAGAACACCCGCCTCCGTGCCCACCTTTTCGACTTAACGGTTCTTCCTGCCTTAACGTATGCGTCAGAAACCTGGCCGCTAAGTAAGCAAGATGCAAGATCACTGAGCGTTATCGAACGCACAGTCGAATGGACGATGCTAGGAGTATCCGGTTCACACAAGTAAGGGATGTGATCCGAAGGTCCGACCTACGTCAGCGATCGAAAATCAAAGATACCGTTCTACACGCCAAACAGTCGAAGATAAGGTGGGCCGGACACGTAATGCGTATGAATGATAACCGATGGACATGAGCTGTTAGTGACTGGATTCCTCGGGATGTCAAACGTACTGCAGGAAGACTACCGACCCGATGGTCAAGAGTTCTTCACGAAAAGCCTAGGAGATAGATATGATGCTCGATGAGTCCCTAAAGCGAGGAGAACCCACTGGGCTACTCTTGCAAGCGACAGGGAAAAATGGAGGATTTAGTGGCGCCCGCTCGAGTCGTTCGACGATCAACGGGACTACAAGTGGCAAGTGACATGTGACAGCATAACGTGTTATCTCTGATCCTGTTTGGCTCGCCTGCAGTCCGATGTTCAGTGATATAGTCCTAGCTAGCAGTAAAGGCGGTGCATGGGTGAAGTGAACTGGTCGTTTCATATTTTGTAAATCTCACTTAAGATCCCTTTAATTCTCTCGAAATCAAAATCAATGTTCCTTTTGCCCACCTAAAGTCTTAGTCCCACCGGTCCTTCTACCTTTATTTTTTGACAGGCCTTCCGCTGGTTGTCGAAGACCCAGAATAGAAAGATCTGCTTAATTTTAATTGTACCGCTTAACTTTTAAAAGACGTGGTGATGCTGAGACATTTGCAAAACTCCGAACCACAGGTGTCTGCATTGGGTATCGAACACGCTACTACCCTTTCCGGGGGCTAACGCATTTACCACCACATCCATATAGGATCACTTTTAGAAGATACATCTGCATCGCTACATAATGTGGAAATAATGCTATATCTAAAACTTAAGCGATCAGCAAGTTCATTAGTGGACTTTTGTACATGTCCAGTTATCCACATTCAATGAACGTTTCAGATATACGTGGAATGCAGTCTCAAGCGGGGTGATCAATAAATATGTCTAGAGATATCGCATTCCCCTAGTGCTTTGTAAGTTGAGGTAGGAAGTAGTCGATGGAAAAACGGTGACCTATCTCTAAATCATTTTGAAATGATTACAACACCAAGCCTGAAAAACTCAGCGAGGGTTGTAATTTATGTGGTGGGCAGAATTCCATTGAACACAAAAACTGCTTTCACTTACCACGTACTCACAAGGAGAGTAATTGGCTTAACACATTAAACAAAGTATGGGAAAACAGAGATATAGGCGAGCCCGTTATTTTAGAAAATAACCTCACGACCGCGATCATGCTCGTCACTTCTCCGGATTTCCTTTGAATTTCGAGATCGTTGCTTATCATTATCACGATGACGCGTCTCGTTGTCATTTTTTTCAGTCTCATGATCCTTTGGTTTCTCCACTTCATGAGATTTTTCCTCTTCCTGATGTTCACGCAGCTAAACGAGGTACATGGGTTGATTTCACAGCAAGACAACGAATACGACTGCTAAATGTGAAAAAAAAGGGATGGCTATGTGAACTAACGTCAACTTCGTCCACTTGGTTCTCCCCGAGTCGATCGTCATCTGATTTCCGCTCCTCGCTTTCCTCATCATGATTTGACTTCCTCTTCTCAATATCGCGCTTCTCCTAATAAGTAGAATCAAGCAAAAACCATAAACAATAGTTTAATTAAACTTCAACTTTCTTTACATCAGATGCTAGAAAGCAGTTCAGATTACCGCATTCTCTCGGGCTATCCTTTCCTGATACTCTCTTTCTCGATTAGCACGTTCTTCTCTCAGTTCTTGCATTCTTTTTAATGTGATCAGTTTTGCCTGGAATAATGTGAAACTATTAAGTGCAACATTCCCACATAAACGCATTGACTACAACACGCATTTTGCAAATTCTACTCTACTTTCAACATTTTTCATTCTCCAAAAAGGGCAAGCACTAAATGAATTCGAAAACTCTGAAGGCTCTGAAGAAGGCGATTCTTCTGAAACGTCAGCTACGATTGTGTTGTATGTGTGTTACTGCATGGAAGTAAACGTATGCTGTTTAACAACCTCGCGAATGCTGGGAGAAAACGACGAATTCAGAATTCGAAAACGTTAAATATATACCGAAACAGTTTAACGCTTAATCATGACTGGAAGTCTTGCGTGAGTGTTGTGATATATCTTGATGAATGGATTCTCCCACCACGGTCAACCAAATTCAGGAACTCCAAATTTCCACCCGGAAGCTGGGCACTCCCTCGGAAGCTTAACAAGTGTGACCAATGCTACGGCAGCTCAGTTAGTGGCAAAAACCCCTCTAACCCATCTAACGAAGGCCGACATTTGCTTGCGGTGAAAAAGTTCAAACGGTTCACAATGGCCACCTCGGAATACTGGAGGAAACCACACTCGACCTTCACTCAAAGTCTCAGTAAAAAGAAAAAAAAACCAGATCTCATAGCTCGATGCAAGTAGAAAAATTGTTAGAACCACCATCATATGTGAACATGGGTAACTTAAGAATCTACAGCTGAGCGCGATGTATGAAACGATGTAAATATTCATGCAAGAAAACGCAAATGAATCAAAAAAATACATATGTATATACCTCCTCACGCTTCCAATGAGGTGGTGTCTTATCACGAAGGTGTGATGTAAAACGCAACTGCCCACGTCCTCTTACTTTAATGATCTTTTCTGGTTGAGAGCGCTCATTTTTTCCCTTAACATGGCAAAAGTGGAACTGGAAAGCATAAAGGTTGCAATATAAAAGACACAAGAGAACAAATTTTACAGAGCGACGATATGATCTCGAACGTCGCCTTCTCCTATGACGTGAGTGGGAACGAGACCTTCTTCTGCGTGCTGAACGCGAACGCGATCGTCTTCTAACCGGTGAACGGGTACGGGACCGCCTTTTTTTTCTGTCATTCTGAAAACGGCAAAGAGATCATTTCACTCATTTCATTGCCACTCAGAGCTCTTCCTTCTTCTACGGTTGCATAACCTATGAAGAATGGAGATGAAATAAAACTCAACGATGAAAGAAACTAACATCGTGATGTTTATCCTTTCCAGATTTCCCACCATTTTCCTAAATTTGTAAGCAAATAAAGCCAGTCTCCTAAATACGAAGAATAAAAACAAAATTCCTCATACAGACAAGAAAAAAGTTTTGCGAAAAAAGAAAGCAGTGAAAGGAAAAAACCTGAAGATACCTGCACAACCAATGATCTACTGAACCATTCTTAGCATACACAAGTGTCAAACTCGACCTTGAAGTTTTAATACTATTTTATCCTATGTGCAGAAAATAGCGCTATTTCACCATCAGCGTCCGCCTCATGGAAACACTCTGTCGTATGATATAGAGAACCCACTTAATAAAATCCCAATAATTTTTTATACATCGCATACAAGATGTACTCAAATAAAATAAAAAGGATGGAAGATAAAGCCCTCGGCGTTGATCCATCCCTGAAGGATCACAAGATCCAAGGTCGCCATGCATTCGACTTCATTAAGCATCGTTAGAGGTGACTGAATGCATATATGACCTATACATGACTCGTGGTGGCTTGCCGATGTATCGAGCCAGTACTTCTCAGACAAGTCAGGTCAGACCAATTCAACTTCACCACCCCGAACGGATGGAAGGCTTTGTATGCCTTCGGGGCGGGGATCGATCCCCTGGGTATCGCAGAGCGCCCTCGACCACGCGCCGTGCAATACACATGGGAGCCTCCGACTATTGCGCAAGGAATAAAATAACTAAAGATTGGTCAACACGGAATTGCGACCATTATAACAATCACAATTGAAAACGAACCTTAGCTTTCCTCCGATCTTCGGGAGTTTTAGATCTTCGCATGAGAAACGAGTGTTGATTAGGTGGTTCGGGCGGTAAGTCTTCTTTCTTTATTGAGCAGACCTACAAATGAAGATAATTATAGAGAAAAATACCGTTACTCGCACAGATATTTGGTGTTGAACTATGAACATTTACTCAAAACTACAACTTACCGCAACGGGATCCCTATTATTCTCATCTTTCTCGACGGTCGTAGCTTGTTCTTCCTTTTGTTTCGAAGACGTCTTCTTCTTACGTTTTTCACGTTCGCTAAAATAAATCAAGAGGTGTGGAAAAAATCATTCCGGTGGAAAATATGGTATCGTGTGAATTTAAAGAAATAAGACGTAAAAAAAACAAAGCTCTTGGTGGTGATCAATCCCTAAAAGATACGCCATGCATTCAACTTCATTAAGCGTCGTTGAAGGTGACTAAATGAACATCTGGCTTTTACAATGACTCACGGTGGCCTACCAATGTATAAAGTCAGTGCTGCTATCTTCAAAGACAAATCTTGTACCAATCTGCCGACCCCCGAGGGATGGATGGATTGGTCAGCCTAGTGCGCTGAGATCAATCCCATGTGTATTGCAAGGCGTCCCCGACCGCTGCGCTACACGCGCCCAAGGCGTAAACAAAGTCTAAAAAATACCTGTCAGAAGACTCGCTGTCGGAGCTACTGACTTCCCTCTTTCGCTTCCTGACAAGTTCTCCACAATTAGTGATGATGACATCGGCAACCGGACAGGATCTTGCATTGACTTTGAGATGTTCGATTTCTGTCACAACTTCACTACCGGAAATTACCTGAACTACTTGTGCTCCATACAATAACAATGTCTGTGAAGGTTAAGAACGCCAACCTTTCCAAACACTACGTGCTTATTGTTCAAATGTGGAGCGGGCTTTGTCGTGATGAAAAATTGTGATCCGTTCGTGTTTGGGCCCTTAAAATAACTGCTTATGAAGGAGTTATCCATACTCAGAAACCCTGAAGCGCACCTTGTTTGCCATAGAGAGAAGAAAGGGTTCATCATGTTTTAGAACAAAAGCCTCGTCATCAAAAAGACCGCCATAGATCGATTCTCCACCAGTGCCTTTCCCAGTTGTAAAATCACCACCCTAAACGAAACCGTGGTAGCAAATGTGACCCTTGGGTCTGTAGATTAAAAAACGAAAAGAAAAAGACGCAGGATAGTACCTGGATCATGAAATCCTTAATAACCCTATGGAATGTCGATCCTTTGTAGTGCAATGGAATACCGCTTTGTTTCCCAAGTCCTGCCGCTCCAGTACAAAGCTTGACGAAATTCTCAGTAGTACGGGGTGCTGCAAAGGATAAAAGCAATCGAGGTTGCACTCACATTTCAGACAACTACAGCGGAATGTTCATGTTAGAACTAAGTCAGAAAAGTATTGTGGAGTATGAGCACCTCAATAATGTAACCATAATGATGCTGGGATATTTGTAAAACTCCCAACCGCACAATTCTGCGGTTAGGATCGCACCCGTTATTACCCTTTTCAGGGGTTAACGTGCTCATCACCACACCATGCAGATCCGTCGTTTCGCCTTTCTCTCAGTTAATTTTCTACTCCAGCAATATGTTAACCTCATAAATCACGTACCAACGTCATCGAATAACTCAAAAACTATTCTTCCGGCTTCCCTTCCATCGATAGAGATGTCGAAAAAGCACCTTCTATGAGTTTTGCCCATTTCCTTAAAGCATCAAACATGAATCTTCTTAAGGAATAAACTTAAAGTCAGCAAGGTAACTAAAGAAAAAATCCTCAGCGATAAAATGAAAACTACAAAATAAAGTCTAAGCGATAAACAAAGATGGAAGGAACTGAGCCGGAGAACATGCGCAGCACAAGAAATGTTGAAAATCGGGCGTGGCTTCATGTCCGTAGTCTCAGACATTTGACAAGAACCCAACGCAACCATTTACAAAATATTCCAATACGTCTCTTCCAAATTGAATACTTCCAAACTTATCACTATACTTTACTTTTGGTTACGTGGCATAAAACTAGGGGAATTAAACTTCAAGGCAGCTTAATATTTAAAGAAATTTTAACGGCAATGTAGTACAACTGTGCCTCACTGCATTGTCAGTTCACTCTTACAAGGTCATCGGTACCCATGGAATGCAGGTGTACTTTTCGGATACTTCATTAATAAGCAGTTCGTAGTACAATACGCATTTCTTTGAAGTTCTGAGAACGTATGAAGTATGGCAATTCTCAATAATGTTCTATGGAAAGTAGTGATAACGAAAAAGACCATTTAAGCTTAAAGGTGCTAGTTCTGTCGACTGTAAATCTAAGATTCCAAAACACCTGCGCTAGAGCATTCATTTGAGAAACTCTTAGTTCAGGTGAGTACAGGTAGAGCTGTAATTTCATCATATACTTACTTGGATACTTAGACGGCGCGTCTTCACTGGTTGTGCGGACCCTAGCATCACATCCGTTTTCTCGGAATTTTGCTGGTTTAGCCACTGTAGTTTCCTGAAGTTTAGAAGTCAGCCTGGCCAAACTCCGCCACAAATCGTCACCACCAAATCGTTTGGGGTACAGAATGGCATCTCTGATTTTTGATCGTTGACGCAGGACGGAGCTTCGGATCTCATCCCTTGTGTGAAACAGGATACTCACAGCATCGTGCTTTCGATTGCTCGTTCGATAACACTGAGTGATCCTTCATCCTGCTTACGTAGCGACCAAGTTTCTGACGCATACGTTAGAGCAGGAAGAGCCGTTGAGCCGAAAAGGTGGGTGCGGAGTCGGGTGTTCTTTGTTCTCTCCACTACATCATCGATGCTCTTGAAAGCTCCCCAAGCCGCTCGTTTCCTTCTGCTCAGCTCTGGAGCTAAGTCGTTCATCATACTGATTTCCCGACCTAGATAGACATAACTGGAACATTCGGAGATATTCGTTCCGTTGAGCGTGAATGGGGCCAACGAAGCCAATCCGTTCCTCATGAACATCGTTTTCTTGAGATTTAGTCGAAGACCAATCTTTCCACATGCTTTATCAAAGTCTACAGGCATACGTTCCGCTTGGCTACTGTCTGGTGTTATATGGACGAAATCACCAGCAAAGCGAAGTTGATGTAACTGCCGACCATCGATTTTCACTCCCATATTATCGCATTCCAATGTTCGCATTACGTTCTGGAGGGTGACCGGAAACAATTTTGGCGTGATGGCATCGCCTTGCTTAACTCCTCTTTTGACTTCAACGTTAATATCGTTGTAGAATGGAGATATCTCGGTTGTCTCTCTTCTCTTTTCGAAACTCTGCTTGCTCACATGGCTATCCTTCTTCCAGTGTTCTGTCAATTGTGTTTAGAATGGCTAGAGTGAAAGGTTTGTAGACGGCAGACAGCAAGCAGATTGAGCGATAGTTGCTGATATCGTGTAGATCTTCCTTCTTGAACAACAACACGGTCTTGCTGGCCTTGCACTGAGTAGGGACCTTGCATTCAGACAGGTAACGTGCGAAGAGCCGAGCCAGTGCGCTTACGAGGACTGGCGGAAGGTTCTTCAAATGTTCTGATCTCATACTGTCCTGACCTGTTGCTATTCGACTTTTCGCCGACGAGATGGCATGTCGGATTTCAGAAAGGAGAACCGGTGGTACAACATATCCACTCTCTTTTATTTCATATGACGGGAGGTGGACGTGACTATCGAAGAGGCTTTGCGAATGCTTTTCACAGTCACAGCCTTTGCAACATCAACCACTGCTGCTGCACTTCTCTCTTTAAGATCTTTTATCGCCTGTCTGCGTTGTTTCGCACGTTCGGACGTAAGTTCGCGGTTGCCCGTAGCTCGTGCTATTCCACGCTGGTGTATCAGCTCGAGAGTTTCTGGAGACAGGCGTCTATTGGTGAACGTCGAATTCTCAGCTTTCATGGCGCTAACGTGAAGACATTGAATGAGCCAGTCGTGCTCCTCAGCCGAGCCAGTGCGCTTACGAGGACTGGCGGAAGGTTCTTCAAATGTTCTGATCTCATACTGTCCTGACCTGTTGCTATTCGACTTTTCGCCGACGAGATGGCATGTCGGATTTCAGAAAGGAGAACCGGTGGTACAACATATCCACTCTCTTTTATTTCATATGACGGGAGGTGGACGTGACTATCGAAGAGGCTTTGCGAATGCTTTTCACAGTCACAGCCTTTGCAACATCAACCACTGCTGCTGCACTTCTCTCTTTAAGATCTTTTATCGCCTGTCTGCGTTGTTTCGCACGTTCGGACGTAAGTTCGCGGTTGCCCGTAGCTCGTGCTATTCCACGCTGGTGTATCAGCTCGAGAGTTTCTGGAGACAGGCGTCTATTGGTGAACGTCGAATTCTCAGCTTTCATGGCGCTAACGTGAAGACATTGAATGAGCCAGTCGTGCTCCTCGTCGATGCTGTCGACAACGGCATCTTCCCAACAGCCGACTAATGAGATGAATAACTACCTTTTTGTGGTTGTTGGGGTTCGTTTGTTTTTTTAATCGGCTGTTTTGCAACATCAACCACTGCTGCTGCACTTCTCTCTTTAAGATCTTTTATCGCCTGTCTGCGTTGTTTCGCACGTTCGGACGTAAGTTCGCGGTTGCCTGCAGCTCGTGCTATTCCACACTGCCGTATCAGCTCGATAGTTTCTGGAGATAGACGTCTATTGGTGAACTTCGAACTCTCAGCTTTCATAGCGCTAACGTGAAGATGTTGAATGAGCCGATCTTAATCCTCCTCGATGTTATCGACAGTGGTATCTTCCCAACAACCCAATAATCAATTGAATAAGTCCCAGTTTGCGGTGGTTCTGGAACTTTGCTTTTTGAATTTAGCGGCTTTTTTCTCCCGAGAGGAATAGAATCTAGCACGAAGGAGACGGTGGCCTGATCCTGTGTAGAATTTCGTTACAACAGCGACATCGGTTGGGCGAAACCTTCTATTAACTATGATGTGGTCTATTTCGTTATTGTACTCTCCGCTGGGAGTCTTTCACGTCCACCGTTGAGGGTGGGGCTTCTGGAATTGCGAGTTACAATGGATGGTCTTGTTCGCCATGATAAACTCAGATAACCGCTCACCCTGTTCATTCCATTCTAATCCATGGGTCCCAATGTGACGTCCCTCAGACGTTCTTCTGGGTCCAATCTTGGCAGTGAAATCTCCAATGATGACCTTGAAGAATGTATGGTCTTCTCTGTAGAACTTTCCCAAATTCATATAGAACCCTTCTACTTCTTCTTCGTCGGTTTGATGTTGGCGCGTAAACGGCGAAGGTTGTCAAAGCCCGTATTGATCCACATCTTTTTTTAACGGAATAGTCCGATTCTGGTTGTAAGCTGTTCGAATGAAACGATGTTCATGGACAAACTTGTGTTGATGTGAACGCCGATGCCGCCGACTCCTCAATTGTAGTATGTTCCGAGGAACAGTTCTTCTCCG
>MQTX01000318.1:222483-233674 GCA_009735665.1 Angiostrongylus cantonensis
TCTTGGCAGTGAAATCTTCAATGATGACCTTGAAAAATGTATGGTCTTCTCTGTAGAACTTCCCCAAATTCATATAGAACCCTTCTATTTCTTCGTCGGATTGATGTTGGAGCGTAAACGACGAAGATTGTCAATGACCGTATTGATCCACATCTTTTTTTAACGGAATAGTCCGATTCTGGTTGTAAGCTGTTCGAATGAAACGATGTTCATGGACAAACTTGTGTTGATGTGAACGCCGATGCCGCCGACTCCTCAATTGTCGTATGTTCCGAGGAACAGTTCTTCTCCGATGTCTTAGACGGCACTGAATGGGTGGCGTCGTCTCGTCTCGGCCTGGCCGATGACGTCGTAGCTCATCCTTCTTGCTTGCATGAGCAAGTCTTCTATCGAGGAGTCTTATGACAGGGTACGCAGGCACAGGTCGTCACCGTAGTGCCTCGTGATCCAGGCAGCCTCCATTGGCCCTGAGATTTTAGCAGCCTCTCCTTACTCGTCCTACCCAGCGGTGCGAAAATGGGAGCTCTTTTGGGGTCAGGGGATTGAGGCTGGTTTTTTTTTACTGTGTTTAGCATTTTGATACCCACGTATAGCTTGTTGGGCTCTGGGATGCAAGGGTACGTGCATTGTAGGTACAGGTCGTCACCATGGTTCTTCGTGATCCAGGCAGCTTCCATTGGCCCTGAGATTTTAGCAGCCTCTCCTTACTCGTCCTACCCAGCGGTGCGAAAATGGGAGCTCTTTCGGGGTCAGGGGATTGAGGCTGGTTTTTTTTTACTGTGTTTAGCATTTTGATACCCACGTATAGCTTGTTGGGCTCTGGACGTGGGTGCTGGGTATACTCACGGGTAGCTTGCCAGGCTCTCCCAGAGTGGACATGGAGCTTATTTGTTGGATGCGACTCCTAACCGCCTCCCGTATACTTCCCTGTCACTTGATTGCAGGCTTTTGGCCGAATTGACTCGTAGAATGCAATCCGCATAATGCGAGAACGCATTCACACACGCATGCATGAGTACGCCTAGTAAGTACAGAAAGTACGTGCCAAATCGGCGCAGCAAAAACAGGGTCTCCGTCCCCTCGATCCTCCTGCGTTCCAGTGGGTCAGAGCTCGCTTTTGATCCGCAATTGGCCTCTTGTCTGCCACATGGATACGCAGCACGTAGTCTAGCTACTAACCGGTTCGAGATCCCTCATGTGAAGGAGATCTGTGGAATTCGGTACATCTTTGTTTGAATCATTGATTGTTACAGTATGATAATCGTGTTAGTAAGAAATTACTTTGGGTTTCGAAGATGCTGCTCCATAAATCTATCATTTTCTGGCAGAATGACTGTCGGTTCGGTTGGTTAAGTTTTTGAACCTCTTCCTCGTAGTATCGATCCAACATTTTTTGGGACTAATATCTTAATTTACTGATAAGCTTACTAGAGGTTATTACATGAACGTTTGTTTGGCTTAAGGTTCCTCCAGCATCAAGTTCTTCAGAGCCACGACGGTTTGAGTCGAGTGTTAGCTTGCTTCTTGTGATTTGTGCTCTAGTAGTATAGGAGCCACTCGTAGTTATAAATTTCTATTTCTGTAATAACCCTTAAAATATCGATTGAAAAATTGTCCCTCATCATGAATTATTTAGTCTTCATGAAGATAACTGGTTCCTTTGACCATGGAGGGTGCAAGTAGCGCACTGGTTTATGATGCCCTGCAATACACATGTGTTCGACCCCGTGTCACAAGCTCAACAAGCATTCCATCCCCCCGGACTCGCCAAATTTGTACCAGATCTGTCTGCTACGGCAGCAGCATTCCTGTTTCGATACACCGATAGGCCACCATGAGTCACTTTTTGGGCCAGGTTTGCATTTAGTCACCTTTAATTATTCTTGGTGAAGTCGAATGCATGGCGCATCCGTCAAGGATTGACCAACGCCGAGAGCTTTATCCTTTCATTTCTTTCTACGACCATGATTTCACTTCTTGCCACGTGACGTATCAAATCGTCACCAGATAATAGGGCTTGCAAAAAAAAAACATTAGCAGTTCTGTAGAGGACTCCTATTTGCATCCGAAGTAACAACGGAAACGGTAATGTCAGGAGTTCTTGTTGAAAATAGGAACAAGTGCATGCATGACTTTCTGGTAAACCGGTAACGAAATAGGAGACGGGAAAGGTGTTACTCCATCTCGTTAGAATCACTTGTCTATCCTGCTCTTTCATAAGGCAGCTGGGACTGCTTTTCTTCTGCCGCTTCTCCGCTAACTTACGAGGTCATAGCTATCCTAAATGTTCTAAGCTTCGGCGGCAAGGTCGATAGTAGGTGTGTCTTTTACTCATCACTTTATGCGTCGTGTTTAGATTCGGCTGAAGATTAGAACAACAATTCTGCAGCAAAGCACCTGAATGGAAGCGTGCTATGGTTTGCTTTCTTACTCCACGGCTTGACAAAAACTTGTGCACGCTCTTTGTTATTTTCCATCCTTCGGCGTTTTTCTTCACATCGCCTGAATTCACTCTGGGATGAGAGAAGCAGACAGTGGTCAGTGATGTAATGCAATACATTCGCGCCTCCAGGCTCGACCCACCGTGCTTCGGGCCATTTAAGCCCCACTGATCTCCGGGGTGCCAAATTGGAGGCATACACAATTGATGAACATGGTTCATACAAATTTGTTGCTACTTAAGTAACCAATTAATTCCTGCCCAGTAAGTACCACAACACAATGTTGGTCGAACTTTTCGCGTCTTGAGATATCTGGGTTAAAATCCCATACCTTCTTATCAGGTGACTGTTTCTCTTATGACTCAAGCGAGTATATTTTTCATCTAGGTAGCGGATGTTTACTCTCAGCTGACCCTTCTATCTTTCAGGGATGCCCAGTGAGGATGACTCAACCAAATGATACGTCGCTGTTTATCACGCTATTCTGTGGTCATTGAACACTCCCACGCTTACGAGGCTGTAAATTTTTAAAGGGTTACTTCAACGGTGCCAGGAATTGCGACTGTACGATAGCTGATCGTTCAGACTAGTCGTTCTTTCCACAACAGGTGTTCTTAATAAAGAGAGCTTTCTTCTCACTAATCCAGTGGCTCGTTTCAACCATGTGGCTTCCCTCATTTATTAAACTGTGGAACACTCCATTCACTGAATTGTTCTTGTCTTCCTATGTGAGCGATTGGAGTACCCGCTATAGTAAAACCCATATTTTCAAACAGATATTTGTAACTACGGTAACACTTTGAGTATATTCCGAGTGGCTGGCTGTTTCATGGATACCCTCTAGGAAGGAAGATCTTCAGGGAAAAAAGCCCACATGCAGTGGTTTCTCTGCAAGTTCTATATCAAAGGAAACAAGTTGAGATGCTTCATTTGCTTGGGAGGCGACTATATATAAGTAACACCTTCGTATTTATTGCCAGCAGAATCCAAGTCTTCGTGTTTTAATCGTTGGAATTCAAAATTGTTTTATTGTTCATCCGTGGCCACATCCCCATGCTCATCTTGAAGCTGCGTATAGAGGATGGCGGCTTCATATCTTCGCGTAATGAGCGAACGAGCGTATTCCTCTGTTGCTGTCATATTGAGTTATAAACTATTCATGTTAAAATAACATTAGTTTTCCAACATATACGAATATAAGGAATAAAAAGGATAAAGCAGTCGGCGTTTATCAATCTTTGCGGGATGCGCCATGCATTCGACTTGATTAAACACCATTTGGAGGTGATTAAATACCGATCTTCCCTTCACAATGGACTCACGGTGGCCCACCGATGTATCCAGCCAGCGCTGCTACCAGAAAAGTTTGGTACCAATTTGCCGTTCCCGGAGGGATATCGTTTTAGGTTAAGTGGGTGGGCATGGGTTTCTAGCTTAGGCCTAAGCCTAAGCCTAAGGGTGGGTGGGTAAGACGATACCCATCCCCCAACCTAAGACGATACTGAGGCTAAGACTTGGTGGGTCATGGACGAGGGGACCGATCCCACATGTTGCAGGGCGCTTCGGACCTCTGCTTTACCCGCGCTCGTTTTTACGAATATACGAAGGAAAATCGGATGAGTATTGGATAAAAAATGCAATACATATGTTAAAACAAGCATAGACTCTTCATGAACGTCTTTAGGGAATAGTCGATGTTTTGTTTATTTCACTGATTCCGATCGCTCTCATTTTTTTGGTACTGTTTTGGGAGATGTTCCGTCTACGTGAAGAAAACTGTGAGTGCATCTCTAGAACCATTTCTTAAATATTATTTGCGAAATTTTGGGTTAGTTGTCGCTTTCTTTTAACCTAACATTTCTGGTTATCTGTATTACTGGGCTCATTTTATAGAAACTATTTACATCGTCACATTCAGGTATTACACGCTACATTTCTGTGTAGCAAACACAGTTATAATGGGACTGATAGCACATTAGTAGTGATGTCCGTCATTAGGAGCATGATGTTAGGTCGATTCCGCTTTTGGTCAACTTGGTCTCTCATCCCTCCGAGAGTCGGGAAATTGGTGCCGCACTTCTCTGGGAAAAAATGACTCTGCAGTCCAATTGGGGAAGCTCCAACCGGACTATCTCAGGACTTAAGGGAGAATTTCTCGACCGGCATTCTACGACATTCAAGACGAAATGAAAATCCTCAAGCAAACAAACAGCAACCGAAGCCACACATAAAAACTTGGAAGACCTTCGTGAATGATGAATGTGAGGAAACGAATTGGATGTGAGAAGTGCTGAGATCCTCACAGTAGACGTGAAGGCGAATCAGATAAAATTAAGTAAAAGGACACGATTATGAAGACGTATTAAGAAGTAGATAGACAAATAGTAGCAGGAAATCCTTAGTTATTCTTCTATTGGTCAGTAATGGAAGATTCTAGCAGACGAGGTGTATTAGTCGTAGGCATGACTAATCGCGTTCCAATGACACCCTCTGACGATGCTTAATGAAACATCGCATCCCGCAGAGATTGATCACGCCTAGAGCCTTACTCTTTTTTTTTAAACAGACGGTCAAGCCTGAAATTTGGTCACTTCAAATCCTATTACCGTTACCTTTTGTTCTTCAGATGAAAAGACTACTATGAGTAGAAAAAAGAGCCAAAAACAAGGCATGTTAGTTAGATTTACTTGCTTTGGTTGTGAAATCTTCGTTATGTCGTAGTACACCAGCACAGGGAGAGCGAACAAATCGCTGAATAATACAGTTTTAAGCAACCAATGAAACACCTACTGCTCTCCACCGAGAGCTTCCAGCTATTGTCGAACAGCATCATTGATTTTCTGGTTGTGGTGAGATCGAACAACGCCGATGTACCGTTTTGGTAACTCATAATGGTCGGTATCCATCATCACACGGATCTATGACATGGACATCATCAAAACTTCTATGGCTATCTTAAAATGGCAGGGTTTATTGCGAAATATAACTTCAATGATGCTGAGATATTTGTTAAACTCCGGACGCCAGGTGTCTATGGTGGGGAGCGAACGCGCTATTGTCCTTTCCGGGGAGTAACGCTTTCATCAGCACACCATGCGGGTCCTTCGTTTCGTTTGTCTCTCAGCTTGTTCTATCGATCCCATCGACTTCTATGACTATTTGCGTTGACCTCAATGCGTGTCAAGTGAAGACAGTCGTCGCATGAAACCGCCGTCTCTCAACTGACATTGGACTTCATTCTTTGCAGTAGGATTTATTGGAATCTTCAGATTTCTGTTTAGAAGGCACAAATTTTCTTAATCTATTCCGATGAAATTATGATTTTGTGGAACAAGGGAGGCGTATTTTTTGCTGTTTGCGAAGAGCCGAGCTAGTGTGGTTACGAAGACTGGCGGAAGGTTCTTCAGATGTTCTGATCTCATACTGTCCTGACCTGTTGCTATTCGACTTCTCGCCGACGAGATGGCATGTCGGTTTTCGGAAGGGAGAACCGGTGGTACAACATATCCACCCTCTTTTATTTCATATGACGGGCGGTGGACGTGGCTATCGAAGAGGCTTTGCGAATGCTTTTCACAGTCACAGCCTTTGCAACATCAACCACTACTGCTGCACTTCTCTCTTTAAGATCTTTTATCGCCTGTCTGCGTTGTTTCGCACGTTCGGACGTAAGTTCGCGGTTGCCTGCAGCTCGTGCTATTCCACACTGCCGTATCAGAGTAGAAAAAAGAGCCAAAAACAAGGCATGTTAGTTAGATTTACTTGCTTTGGTTGTGAAATCTTCGTTATGTCGTAGTACACCAGCACAGGGAGAGCGAACAAATCGCTGAATAATACAGTTTTAAGCAACCAATGAAACACCTACTGCTCTCCACCGAGAGCTTCCAGCTATTGTCGAACAGCATCATTGATTTTCTGGTTGTGGTGAGATCGAACAACGCCGATGTACCGTTTTGGTAACTCATAATGGTCGGTATCCATCATCACACGGATCTATGACATGGACATCATCAAAACTTCTATGGCTATCTTAAAATGGCAGGGTTTATTGCGAAATATAACTTCAATGATGCTGAGATATTTGTTAAACTCCGGACGCCAGGTGTCTATGGTGGGGAGCGAACGCGCTATTGTCCTTTCCGGGGAGTAACGCTTTCATCAGCACACCATGCGGGTCCTTCGTTTCGTTTGTCTCTCAGCTTGTTCTATCGATCCCATCGACTTCTATGACTATTTGCGTTGACCTCAATGCGTGTCAAGTGAAGACAGTCGTCGCATGAAACCGCCGTCTCTCAACTGACATTGGACTTCATTCTTTGCAGTAGGATTTATTGGAATCTTCAGATTTCTGTTTAGAAGGCACAAATTTTCTTAATCTATTCCGATGAAATTATGATTTTGTGGAACAAGGGAGGCGTATTTTTTGCTGTTTTGGGTCAGGAGTCATACTTCGAACACGGAAGCAATTGGAGAACCGAAATTTTGTCCAGCCCGACATGATGATGTTGTCCAATATCAAGACTTACTTAGTCATAAAACTTGGCGGGAAATTTTATAGGTTTAAACCTCACTTTAAAATATTTTACAGTTTTAATTGTAAGTGAAATTAAAATGGAGAAAGCAAAAACCTCTTTTATAAGACTGCATTGTTCTTTACTCCTTTATTTGCCTACTAGTGAAGAAATTATCGTATTTTATCGAAAAATCGGTTTCGCCGCAAATGTGTGAATCGTTCTCCATGACGAGTTTTCCGGTGAAGACAGATTGAATCCGTTTCCTCTTTATCCGCCTCAGCGACTTCAGCGTGTTCGGCTATACGAACGACCAGTGTCGATTCGCTAATAACTAAGAATGACGATAATAGAATTATTGTTAGCAGTTCTCAGGATCGACTTCCTATTTACGTCGTCATTTAAATTTAAATGCATCGTCTTCTTGTTCAGCAATCGTGAGGTTTCTATACATCACACATTTACTTCCATAGAAAAGCACACAGTACAATACAACAGTAGTTGACGTTTCGGCGGCATCGCCTTCTTTAGAGCCGTATTTTTACGCCTCTTCCACTGAGAAAGAGAAGAACAGCTGATAAGATACTATAAGATAATTATACTCTAGACTGTAATAGACTATGATATAATGTTCACTTTTTATTTACTGCTTACTACAATTTTCACGACAACAACGGAATCAACCACAACGATGCTGAGATTATTCGCAAAACTTGGGCCTGGTCAGGTCGAACCATAATTTCCCTTTTTGGGGTCTCGCGGATTACACGCAGCTCCACGGACGCCCTTGCTCTGCGTTTCTCTCAGCTAGTTTTCTATCTACAAGTGCCATCAGCAATCACCCGTCGACGGAATTAATCCAGGGAGCCAACATCGGCATCGAACCCAGTGGTTCGGAAATTGTGGTTTGATCTCGAGCAGGGTTCAAGTTTTTGCGAATGTCTCAGCATCGATCAGGTTTACTACAATGTAACTATAGCCTATTGTCAGTTGTTCTTCTCTTCTTCAGTGGAAAGCACGTATAAAAACGGCTCTGAAGAAGGCGATAGTACTGAAACGTCAGATGCTGTTGCATCGCATCTGCTTCAGCGTGGAAGTAAATGTATGCTGTTCAACAACCTCGCGAGTGCTGAATAGGAAAACGACTGATAGCACCATAGCAAGTAATGGAACCACAAATAGCAGCAATACTCTTTCTTAAATGGTTCCGCTACGTGTTCGCTGTAAGCATCCTTCTTTGAAATTTTTTTTTTTTAACCAGAAGAAACATATGTGAGGTGAAAAGCTGAAATTTCAATCACCTGTATCACCTGCAGTTCCGTTGATCGTCAAGTGACTCGAGCGGGCGCCAGTAAATTCTCCATTTGTCCCTGTCGCGTGCAAGAGTAGCTTAGTGGGTTCTGCTCTCCTTAGGGACTCGTCGAGCAACATATCTTTCTTCTAGGCTTTTCGTGAAGAACTCTAACCATCGGGTCGGTGGTCTTCCTGTAGTACGTTCGATATCCCGAGGAGTCCAGTCACTAACAGCCCTTGTCCATCGGTTATCATTCATACGCACTACGTGTCCGGCCCACCTTATCTTTAACTGCTTGGTGTATAGAACGGCATCTATGATTTTTGATTATTGAAACAGGTCGGAGCTTCGGATCTCTTCCTTTACTTGTGTAAAACGGCATGCTCCTAGCATCGTCCTTTCGGCTGCGCGTTCGATAACGCTGAGTGATCCTTCATCCTGCTTACGTAGCGACCAGGTTTTTGACGCATACGTTAGGATAGGACGGACCGTTGAGTCAAAAAGGTGGGCACGGAGTCCGGTGTTCTTTGTTATCTTTGCTACATCCCAGATGCTCTTGAAAGCTCCACAAACCGCTCGTTTCCTTCTGCTCAGCTCTGGAGCTAAGTCGTTCATCACATTGATTTCCCGACCTAGATAGACATAACTGGAGCATTCCGAGATATTCGTTCCGTTGAGCGTGAATAGGGCAAACGCAACCAATCCATTCTTCATGAACATCGTTTTCTTGAGATTTAGTCGAAGACCAATCTTTCCACACGCTTTGTCAAATTCCGCAAGCATACTTTACGCTTGGCTAATGTCTGGTGTTATAAGAACGATATCAAAGCGATGATGATGTAACTGCTGACCATCGATTTTACTCCCATATTATTCCATTCCAATGTTTGCATGACGTTCTGGAGGGTGGCCGTAAATAATTTTGGCGAGATTGTATCGCCCTGCCTAACTCCTCTTTTGACGTCAACGTTAATATCGTTGTAGAATGGTGAAATCTTGGTTGTGAAGTTTTTGTATAGCTCACGAAGAATTTTATGTACTGAGTAGGGACTCCTTGACTACCAAGGGCTTCCAAGACTGCTTCTAGCTCAGTTGAATCAAAGGCCTTCTGTAAGTCGGTGAAAGTGAGACAGAGCGGTCTTTTGTACTCTCGCGATACTTCCCTGCTTGTTCGCATGGCTGTCCTTCGTCCACTTTTCTGTCAATCCTGGGAGGCGCCACGTAGCCTCGGGACTAACCGGCTCCAAATTCCTCATGTGAGGTAGATCTGTGGGAAATTTCAATTGAAATTTCGATACACATTAGAATAATTCTTCGGTGTGTCCAGTGTGCTCGAGGTCGTCATTTAACTTCTAATCGGCTAAGTTAGGGTTAAAAAAGCGGGATAAAAGTTGTATAGCAACCCGTGAAGCTGAAAAATCCAAAGAAATTTGTCGATTGTTCAGGTGGAAGCTAAACAGAAATCGATTTGGTGACTTAATTAATAAACAGTCGATTTCAGATGAGTCTGCTGAGGACCCGTTGGCATGGCCGTCATTTCGCTCAGATTACGTCAGTTTCTTCGCTAGCAGAAACTAAGTAGCCATGAAAGTTAGATGATAATGAATTGTTGAATATGCTGACTTTTCTGTCCACAATTCTTATAAGTTGCTCTCTTTATTGTTTGAGAGTCTTTGTAATGGCAAAAATCATGAAATGAGTGATAAATGATGTTTCCAGTGTAGATGACTTTCCAGGTGAATATTTTGAAAGATAACTGTAGTAGTAACGTTTTGTTCGCATTGATGAGATTTCAGTAAGTCGATTTGGATTGGTCAGCTAATTTCTTTCTGTAAAACAACGTGGGAGGTCTGCGGATCGATATGTATCTCTGCCATTTAAAGTCAAAATTCATTCGTTCTCGATTCGGCTCTTAATCAAGAAGAATCGGTTACGACTAACAAATGTTCAAGGAGGCGGGCTGCATTAGCCGTTGTCCCGTTGATCATCTTATAACTCGAATGCACACAGATAGACTTCTACTCAGAGGTGCTCAGTGGGATGTCTGATGGATTTGTAACAAAAGGTCAGTTCAGGACCATATTAAAAAGTGGGTAGATAGGAAATGCATAATCTTCAGGCACAGCAATTCTGAGATCTGTTTATGATGACATCTAGTCGGCTCCCATCAATGCGTGATAAAATGTTAAAGGACTTTAAGTTACCTGTCCGCAATAAGAGATGCTCTGCGATTGTACAAGAGTTGTGCCTCGAAAAACGATAGCTGGGAGAAAGGATGCTGCATAGGGTAAGGTGGGTCTGTTATTCTCAAGATATCTCTGATTTTAGCCATCCCATCTTAAGGAGATGAATTAGCACATGGTGCTAACAAGGAGAGTGAAGTAAACGTTGAAAATGAACGTTTTATGTGCTCTTCCAAAAATCCAGCTGACTAGTGGACCACCAAGAAGTTTCACAGCTGTGGTTTTTGAAAATTTTTGAAAGATGTTTCCGCTAGCAAAAAGAGAGGAAGCAGTTGTAAGTCTCGATGTAGCACCTATCAGCACGCCTTAGAAATCTAAAGAGGTTTCTCAGCTCCATTTATATTCGTTCAATTCTAATCAGTGACGCTCCCGTAGAATGCACAAGTTTTTTTTTGTTTAACTCCAATTCACGTGGAATCTTTCAAACACTGCTAATTGCGACTCAAGAATCAGGAGAGAAAGCAGAATATGGAATGATGCATTTTGGTTCAAAAAAAGACTTCCGACTCGGGTTGCTGAAGTATTGAACGACTTGGTGATGGCAGCATAATCTTGGAGTCATGGACACCTTTCAAAACTCTTTTCAGGGATAAAGTGTATATGAGGTTTTCATGGCAAAATTCGTTTCAACTACTTCATACTTTGCATTATTACCTATAGAAATCCTTCCTATGTTGTGGTTTGAAAATGCAAGGTATCCAT